>JAPYMA010000494.1:0-74494 GCA_035041965.1 Anisakis pegreffii
CTTTGTTTGATTAATTCATTTTCTTCTATATTTTTAATTTGTTAATCAAATAATTTTAATGAATTATCAATTCGTCAACGAAGCAACCATCGTCCGCAACGTGCCACCACCACGTTCACCTGCTTGCAGCTCCGTAAGGTAGTATCCGATCAACTACCCTTCAGTAAACCAGTTTATTCGGACAAAATTCGTCAACTTAAACGACTCAACGACCTTACGGATGTGACTGATGCTGTTGAATAATCAGTCATACTGTGATATTGTAAAGGTCATTGCTGTTCTATATTTACCACTATATTCTTGCCATCGTCCTTTACAAGTAATTATTCGAATGATGGATTGTAATTGCTTCAACTGCTTCAAGTTCAACAATATTTTTGAACATATCCCCAAGTTGAAGCACTTGAAAATGACCGGTTACTTATATATCATGATCGTTCACCGACAACCACAGAAGAATCATCCCACCGGTCATTCGGAGAGATTTTTTAACGAGTCAAATGCTTGGCTCCTCTCCGATTATTCGAACAGATATGCTAAGTAATCTGTTAATATTGCGAAAGTCTGTCGCATTCATTCAATTCAACATTCTCAGCAGCACATTACTTCTTTATGATAGCTGCAATAATATGAAGTATTCCATCGGAGATTCAATTTGAATACTTCTATCAATCGACATTCGACTGAATTCATCCTCGGATTATATTCTTCAAAATGTTCAACGGATCTGCAAGCTAATTGTATCCAGCATATTCAAAAACTCAGCGCTATTCCATTCTGACGCTCAACTATTTATTATCTGCAAGTAAGGGAACGTGGTGGATCTTCATGGAGCAACAAACCTTCGAAAGCAGCAGAATTTTTAGAAAAGTAAGAAAAATTTTGTGAAATAAAAAATTAAAAATTAAAAAAACAAAAGTAAGAAAAATAGAATAAAATAAACAAAAAAATTAAAACATAAAAAAATTTAAAAATTAGAAAAACAAAAATAAAAAACAAAAAAAACAAAAAGAATATGAAAAACATCTTTTTAAAATTGCATAATTGTTCTGTTAATGTGCAATGTTGGATTGCATGACTTTATTTTATTTGCTGTATTTTTTGTAATTTCATTTTAATAATGTATCGTGTCATTGTTAGCTTTAAGCGATTTTGTTGTTTTATTTTTGTTGTTAGCAAATGAATTGCTGATTGTTAAGCTTTTTGTTTTATGTTCTTGTTTGATTTTTGTGTGATCATATTCATTTTATTGTTTTAATAGTGTCATGTTTTAGCTACTTAAAGTAGTTCGTGTTATTGTTTTATTGTTGTTTGTTGTTATGTTATTGTTGTTGTTTCTTGTTGTTTTATTCTTGTGAATTTTATCAGTAATGTTTTATCAGTGATACATGTTTTAGATAGCTTCAAGCTTTTTTTGTTATGTACTTTTTAGTTCTTGTCAGCATAGTGATTGCAGTGCATTCAGTTGTATTATGTATTGTTTTACATTTCATGTTGTTATTTCATTGACCTGTTTTATCGTTTTGATATTTTTGTTTTATTGCTATATCATGTTAATGTCAGCTTTAAGCTCTTTTACAATATTGTTGTCGAGCCTTTATTTATGTTGTAGCACAATTCAGTGCTACTATTAATGGTGTCTTAATGATTTTTCAGAATCAGCTTTATCATTCAGGTGACAGCCCAACGTCGCAAAGCAGAAGAACACTTTGCTTTCTGAAGAATTTAGTGAAGAAATTAGTCTGATAATAATATTGGAACAATTGCATTCGAATGAGGTATTAGTAAGTCTTTGTTTTTTACATTCATTAGTCACATTTTTAACTAAGAGATATTATTACATGATGACGGTTCAGATGATTTAGATAATTTTATTACCTCATCATAATATGAGTTTGGAAAATTCAACTCATTTGGATTTATAAAACGTCATCGAAAATTTGATAATGTTCGGAAGTTATCGAATTTATTGATGAAAAAATTGATCATTTTTAGAAAGATTAACCGATAGGGGTGAATAATCAAAATTTTTATTCAGTTGTTAAGTAGATAAGGATAAGGAATCAAATAAGGAATCATCCAGCAGATAAGGAATCAAAATTTTTATTTAGTTATGCGGTGCTAGCCATTCTGCCTCTGTGTGTTTTACTGAAATTTTGCACGCCATTCAAAAATGGCATTTTTTTAAATTGACATCTTTCAAAAATGATTCAAATTGCCATCAATCCTGGCAATTTTTATTAACATAATTGAAAAATAATGTTAATAAAAATTGCCAGGATTGATGGCACAGTGCAATGCCATGCAGTAAATGTCTACATCCTCTATTCGTCCGTTGTCTTGCATGCACCATGTCCTTGTCTCTCTAACACCACTAACCAGCGCATGTTGTTTTGCATGATACTAACCCGTAATCGGAGATAAGGGCCGAAATTACGGGTAACAACATTAACTTTGATCGTGAATGTTGGACAGGTGAGTCATTAGATGGCTTGCTGGCCCATACATCTCCCTGAAGATGTCCAGCATTCGATTATTGAATGTCTTTATCAATCGATTCCTTCACCTATTTCAGTATCAAACGGAATATTGTCGCCTTTCATGGAAGAGCTATTATGCCGATTAGAAACACATCCATAAGCGATCGGAAATGGAGAAGCACATCCCTTTCTATGTCTATTATGTGCTGTCTTATGCTTCTGGAGGTGTTAAAATTGAAATGTGGCATTGAAATGGATAAACAACATCAGATCAGTAATTGTTGCATCAGTGCATGAAATGCTCCTTGATCCAATTGAGGTGTAGGTGTATTGTTGATTTTCAAAACTAGTCTGGTTCGCTAAGAAAGAATTGCTGTATGCACAGTTCATATTATTGTATTATACAAGGATTGTATTAATGAGTTTTATTCCATCCATTCATACACGATGAAATGAATCTCTAACACGGATATTCAGTTTTTTTTCGTACAATTTTTACATTTTTCTCATTTATATGTATTTGTGCATAACAAAACAACGTAAAACGAGCTCAATCTATAATTAACAAAATATCGCTTAATGTTTAGACAATATATCAGCTATGCATTGACTATAACAGACAATATATGAAACAACAAATAAAATTTTCGATCAGTAAAAAAAAGAGATTGGCACTGAACATCTGATCAAATAATTGGTTCACTGAAGCGAAGTACTGAAGCTCAGGAACTCCTTGAAATGACCGCTTCAGGCTCAATATTGTCAAAGATTTGCTTAACTGAATCGTCTTCTTGCAGGAAACTGTAAAATTTCTCAACCTGAAATGCATCAAAAGCCTTAAAGTGGTTTGAGAAAATTGGTAAAACAAACGAGTGGTTTGATTTGACCTCAGTCAGTGATCAAAACGAGGTTTCCTAATCGTGATAGATTCTTTTTATGAGAGTCCATAATTATTTTGGAAATTTTTTTGAAACTTAATTCCATAGGAAACTTAAAAAACTTTAAAATAAAGGAAACTTAAAAAAACTTTAGCAAGAGAATGAAAAGAATAGCATACGAGGCTTACCTTGACCAAATCTTGTTCGTTAATCGTTACGGTGTGCAACGGTCGTAAACTTAATTCAGCTGACAACACATCGTAACCTTGAGAGGATAATTTCTGCTCAACATTTTGTAAACTCTTAATATCACAGATCAACTCAAAGTGTCTGCTGCCGTCATCCTCGACCAATGAAATATCTTCACAATCCAATTCAATACCCACTTCTTCCATCTAAAACTGAACAAATGAACAGAAATAACCGAAATTTGTGTCCAAAAACAAGATGTTTGTATATGACACTTTTAGACATTACTTCGTACCATCATTATATATGCAAAATATCTGCTACAAAAGAAGCTGACAGTAGATTTTAGATGATAGGAGATGAGTGACCGAAAGTGAATGCCTTCTCATCATACCTGTTCCAGATCTACTGGAGTGGTGGCTTTTGAAGGGGCTACTTGAATGACACCCTTTTCTTCAAAACTTCGTCTGATTCCACTGTCAGATGCGAATCGGAATCCAATGCCAACCTTCAAAAGATAAACAGCATTAAATCATGAACTAAACTCAATGAATAATACGAGGAAATGACTGCATATCGCTGAGTAACGAAATGAAACGAAAATCATCTGTTGTATTGGCAAAACTGTTGTATTGAACCTCACCTTATTCATATACTTAGCGATTGTTTGTTGCATTCTCGGCTTACTATCCGTTTCGGTTTCAATAACGAAAAATGATCCTGACGGACCAATGATATCGAAATAACATGTCACTTCTGGTTTATCCTTAAATTTTCTATGATAACTGACAAATATTTGCATACTTGTGAAAAAAAGCATGCAGAAACTGATACTCGAATATTAGACGAGATAATCATGAATTAGGTGATCAAAAACAGAGGATACAAATATCACATTTCAGAAGAGAGTACCTTAAGTTTCAGAAGATAATTGTTGAATGTGTCCAGTGATAGACCTGAGGCACGAAATTGCTGCTGAAGTGTACTCAATTCTCTGTTCAATTTCAGATCGAAACCGCCTTTTTGAACTGCTGACTTTACTTTCCGCAATAACATATTCGTTGTTTGTGACTTTAACAAGTCCATTTTACCCTAAAACCCAGCCGCATCGTGACATTCTATGGAACAATTTCGTGGAATGATCTCTTCTCAGAACATTGAATGTGAATTCAATTGAGCAGCTTAATTGTTAACAATGATACGTCGTCACCTTTGTTGCTTTAATATTCTGCCATTTCGAATGTCCTTTCAAAACTTTACTTGAAACACTCAAATTTCGCCTCAAAACTGCTAACGACACCACAACAGAACGCCCTAACGATGCCATCCAGTGCTTCTGATCTTCTTCCTATCAGCAATCGAATCGCCTAGCTGCAACTGTTTGATTTAGGCAACTCAAAACGAAACCCTAGAGTGGCCAATATTGTTAGTGATATGTGAATCTGCTGAATGATCACAAAATGAAACTCTTTCAACCGAAATCGCCTCGTTTTATGATAACATCACATTCTGATGAACTTCATTTCTTCTTCTCATTCTATATTATTAGAAGTTGTTCTGTTGGATGAAAGTACTTGAATATCATTCATAGCAGCTATTATACCTTTCACTATATACACACAAATTTTGTGATATGACTAATATACACGAAGCATTGAAATAATCCAAAACACCCTTCTTATGGAACACTTTATTATAGAATAGGTAGAACTGTTACAATATATCAAATTTATAACAAGAACGACATCCCCAACAGAAACAAAACAACAACAATAACAATAGCAACAAGAAACAATTTGCTACAACTTAACAACCAGTAATTTACTGAAATGTTTCAGAATTTCAAATCCAATCGAAACAATGAAAATGTGCGATCTTTTTGGTTTCACACAGTCGAGTTACAATGAAAATCATTTGAATGACGCTTTTCAACACACCAATAACGATGTCGTCAATAAGACGAATAGTCGTGAAAGAAACAATATGATGGATGATAACCGTTATATTTTACAACCAAAAACAACACCGCCACCATTCAACGTTGAACACTGAACACGAAAGAGATCATCGTATACGAGATATTGCTTTATATCAAACAACAAATAACAGTAATTATTCAGCTTTATCAAAAGCAAAGCTTTTGAAACCAGTGAATGACGGAAGGAAGACACATTGCTTTCTCAACAAATAATACAACAATAACACAATCGGAGGTATATGTATTGCAAACTTCACGCACAATTTCTTTGAGAACCTATCAACGATGCACCCATACTATTGAGAGTTGTGCTAGGAAGATATAAATTTCACAAGAGAAATGAGGCAGGAATTCCTTTCGAAGACATCATTCCACTGAACAATAAGATACGATGTGAAAGGTGCGGATCAATCGATTTCTTGCAGTACATGATTGAATCGTTTACTGATTGGTTGGTCACCATCAAGCATATCTTCTCTCAAAACCGCTATACCCAACTGATCACTCTTCGTGAACGGTTGTGCCATCAACGGTAACCATCTAAAAATGAGATTTCAAAGTGTCACCGAATTTCAGACATTCAATTTGAAGGATTACGAAACTTTTTTACGCTATTCGGAAAGTCTTCAAAACGATTCGAAAAAGCTACAACCATACCAGTTGAATCGAGACAAGAAAAGCAATCAAAACGCACACACCTTCGAGCCATCATGCCAGCCTCCTCAATACTCAAATTGATATTACCGGGAGTGAGATATTCTTGGATCCAACGCGGTAGTTTACCCATTTTGTCTTTTTTCGCGAACCTCTGTAAGCAACACAATTGCAAATATGACAAATCATATCGCCCCTACAAGCCAAATCGTAGTCTGGCTCAAGCTCAGCAACACATCCACGACATTGATACATATCACTCGGTTTCAATCAAACCTTTCCTATGCGAACAGGAGAAAGATTCTACAAGACCATTCAAAGATTACATAAAAATACTCAAGGCAATCACTCACTTTATCAGCAAATATCATCAAGCCATAATCAGTCTTTCCACGTAACGCACGTCCCACACACTGTGCTGCATGTCGCATTGCATCGAACGTCAGAAAATCGTTTTCTCTAAAATTATTTAGACGAAACTAGAATTTTATCAAATTTCTATTTTTTTAATTATTCAGACACAAATCAAAAAATCATTCAAATCAAAATCACAAAAGGAAAATCATTGCTTTCAAATTGATTTAAGTTTCAAAAGTTTATTCAGTCATTCGTAATCATTACAAATTTAGAAATCACTCACTTAATTCCGTATTGCTCACGAAGATACTCGAGACGAGCGCGCAATATACGACTTTCTGTATAAACATACGGTATACCAAGCATAATAACCGCCCGTCCAAGATGATGTGAGAAATCAACACCTTCGGATACCTGAACGAGAACAAACAACTGCTCTGAATGAAATTCTCATAATCATATGAATTTCTACCACGAACCAAAACTTCTAAAAAAGACATTTTCACGATTGCTTATGATCATTTCTCGTAGTTGAATGCATTTTATCAAAATTTGACAAACTTTTTTTAAACAATAAATCTCAACTGATAGCACTCACTTTTCCTCTGGCAACAGAAAAGAGCACGGCACCTCGACCAGAATCACACGCTTCAACATACTTCTCAAGTGCAACACTCGTCTCCAGTGCATCAGTTGTTTCGATGAACAGCAGTTTATATTTCATTAGCTCATCAATGATGCGCTTGAAACAATTTTATCATCACTCACTCTATATCAATAATACATGTTCATGTTATCAAGAGAAGACAATCGCTTTAAATATCGCGCCATTGCACTGATCTTTACATTGATGTTTCCGTGTTAACCATGTTAAGCACCAAAAATTGAAAAGTATGAAATTCTACGAAACACTTTGATAACAATACACCAGAAAACATCAAGGACAGAATAATTTTTGAACAATACAATGAAATCTTTAAAAGAACAAGAAGTGGAAAAAGTATCACAAGAGAACGAACCTGATCGTACCACGTCGCCACAACATTCTCCATGTACGAATAACTCGTAAAGAACACAACCATACCATCGGGAACGATCGACGCCATTTCCAGAACCAAATTTCCGTAATTCCGGATAACAGCAGCGTCGTCACGAGACTCAAAACGTGATGTAATCGCCACTTGGTCATTACCTGAGAAAAGCTTTCTAAAATTTCCTAAACAAATTTCAAATTCTCCTGATTGTTCACAATTCAAACTTCTTTTGTTTTTTTTTTGTTCAAATGATGCATTTGTTCAATTCAAATACAACATTTTAAAAAATTTCTTAACATGCCTCATACAAACATTAACAGACGAACAACGCTTTTGGATGAAACGATACCTTTAGAAACGATTAAAGGAGCAACACACGGTCTTGCGAGTGTCATCGTGAGACTGGCCATTATGGCTGGATCAAAATCCAAAATTTTCGGATACATATCGATCGGAGAGAGTGTCTGAAAATAAATTCTCTCATGGCTGAGTTCATCCAACTTACTGTATTGAAAATATAAAAACGCTTATGCAACGTTGATACAACAAGAAAAATTTGCTGTTGCGATGTTAAGTAGACAAATCGGGACAAAAATGACGAGAATGCGAACCCCTGAAGTGATGATCACCGTCTGGAATCGTTGCATGACCGGTCGAATTGCAATCGATGCATCCATACAACTCAAATGCAATGTACAACTATGTGCCGCATCACTCTTCTCGTCCAATGGTTCAATTATCAGTGAGAAACCTAAATTTGAAATCATCTAAATTCAAAAAGAACATCGAAGAGAGCAGTACAACAAGGCGTAATTACAGCTCAAACGAAATATTATTCACACTGCTCGAAAGTCATAAATACGAACCAACCTCGAGCATAAGTGCTGATTAATGTTGCGAAATTAGACACCAAAACCAATGAACCAAAATCTGAGATATCGGCCAACTCAAGTGTCCTCGCCAACGAGGCAAATCGCTCAGCACAAAATCTACAAAATTATACCAAAAATTATTTTTAAGAATAAGCCAACTAACTAAACTGCACCTGTTAAAAAAATGAAACATATTAACATCAAGGCATTTTTCATCCGATTCTTTCAGAAAATAACTAATTAAATGCATACTTTGATCTAATTCATACAAACAAATGTAAGTGCTTATCACAACCACATGAACCACCACGTGCATACCTTAAAGCTCTTCTCTCGATGAACATTTTTTCTTGTACATCAAAAAGGAACGCTGCAGGACTTTCAATGATGACCGATGTGGAACGCATTCGATACTTCAAGTACTCTATGAAACGACGTATGAAATTTGTGAAATGTTGTGCGGTTCGAATGGTTCCCGGCACTGCCTCTTGCAATATTGCATCCGGTAACACTACAACAAAACAACTGCTGATTTATCGATATGGAGCGATCATTAATAATAACTTAGTGAAAGATACCGCTGACAATGTTCTCGTCTACCTATAAAGTGATTTATGATCAACTGTTACCACAACAAATACTGTGATTGTTCGACTTACACAAACAGACAATAGTCCAATCAGTCCAGACAATTGAAGGAAACACGAAAATTTTTAAAGATATGATGAATTTCTCAGCACTGGTTAATACGGCAAGGTGCACTGATTCGAATACTCACTTGCAAAATACCAATGAATCAGTTGCATATTACAGTTCTCAGCCAAAATTTGTCCACGAAAAAGCTAGACTCATGAAGATGGCTATTCACCTGGACTTGAAAGAATTTGGTCGTTGGCCCGTTCCTGTTCCACTTGTCTCAAACCTTCAACCAGACGATCGTACTCACCTTGTAATCGTTCACTATTCTCCTCCTTTAACCTAAAAGAATATTCGTTCACATCATTTCGATATAATTCCGAAAATTGAACAAAACAAAAATAACAAAACAAAAATCCGGCTAAACAAACCTCTGAATATGTTCGTCCAAAAGATCAAGTCGTTTCGAAGCCTTCTCAACTGTTGATTTGGTTAGCGAAACGCTCATCGATTCAATGCATACATTATCTGCATATTAACAGAAATGCACATTCACTTCGACTAAAACAACCGTTCACCCAAATAATAACATCAAGTGAAATTCTATTGCAATTCGAGACGGACGATACACAGATAAACTCTCAGAAACCAACCAATATTATGGGCCTCATCAAAAACCACACAAGACCGTCGACTGAAATTCTTTGAAACCAGCTCGGCAATTTTTGGATCCAATATGTAATGATAAGAGTAGATAATTATATTGGCTCGATCCGCACACGCCCTTGCCACAAAATACGGACACATCCCTTTCTCACGACCCCATTTCCGTAAATCTGACTAGAACGTAATGAATGTATGAAAAGGTTTTGAATAAATTTTCGCTGCTACATCGAAGATGTGCATTTCTTAAGAGAACCATAACATTTTCATTTTATGGATAGCTTACCAACGTTTGAAAAAAATTATTCATTATAAAGCAGTAAAGAGCAAGAATTTATAACGAATGAAACTTACTAAATTGTATACTCCAGTCGGTAGAGTGACGTCTCGTTGAACATCGTATTTCTCAAAATACGAACATTCCGGTAGGTCGGGCTCTAGCTTTCGTTTGGCGCGCATGAAACTTGCCGTCAATCTGAACAGTGCATTCAATATTTCTCGGTGAACTCAGATGTTCCGAAATAAATGAGAAAAAACGAAATAACTGAAAAACCAACCGTTGACATCCTCCGTCTACTGCGGTACCGTTGCGAGAATTAGCAACTGATTCATTTATACAAAGATTCTTTCGAGCCGAGACCGCCAAAGCAAGCAATTTCACTCGTTTCTGAAAAATAAAATGTCTTTTATCAAAGGTAATACCACAGTTCGACGGTATGGTCAGGAACATTTTCTCTTCTAATTGACTAAATTATCTGCAACATCCGAATTTAGTTGTGGGTCAAATTTTCTACTGACTCTTTGGAGAGGTTTAAGAAGCTGATTTAAAATGCAGTATAAATCATTGAATCAGAGAATCATCGCAGAAAATAATAAGAAATGAAAAAAAAAGCATAATAAGCAATTCTCAAAAATATTTCACGTGTCCTTCATGATGAGAACACTAAATTAGGTGACCACATGAAATTAAATCAAAGAAGCTGGCAACAATAATGTATCCAAAAAAGTAATTCTCACAATAAAAATGCCGATTCAACATTGTTTGATGCCATACATGCAAAACTACTGAAATCAACTACGAACCTCAATAACCACTTCATAGTATTTGAAGAGATTGCGAAGCTCTTCAACACACTTCTCAATTTCAGGGATTGTTCTCGAACAGTACACCAATTTATCCAAACGATCCGGATATTTGAGCATATATGCCACAACCAGTGATAACAATGAGACTGTTTTACCGGTACCCGAGGGCATTTCAAGTAAACCATGACCCTGAAAGTTGACGGTGATCAACTCAAAATTAATAAGAAACTTTGCCATTTTACTGTTTGCTATAACTTTCAGATGTTACTTGGGAAACAGCTCAGGGAAGTGCAAGATGGCTCAGAAATATTCAGAAACACTGAGTTCACTATCAATGAAGTCGTTGAGGGATGTTCAGGAGAAGAAAATTTGCTAATTTAAGGGAATTCACAAGTTTTTACCTGCGCATCGAGTGTTTTCTTGATCTCTTCCATGTAAAGAATTTGCTCCGGATAAACGAATTCATAAGGAAAGTAAACTTCCAATCCGTCCACATCAATCCTGAAAATGCATTTTCACGTACTTCTGGCTCCTGGATGACATATAGGCAAAAACGAAACAAACGATCATAGCAAAGAAGTTGTGAGCAAAATTATAAATCTGAACTAACTTCATTTTTGCGAATTATGAGATCGATCGTTCGATACAATTAATATTTTATATTTTCAACTTGCGTCGAGCACTGAACAATTTTTGAAACACAATCGAATAAACACTGCTGATGATTGCAAAAAAAATTATAGCATTCTGAAATATTTACTTATTTAATCAAAGCATAAAACGAATTTCATTTCAAACTACTGAAAGGAACTAAAGCACAGAATTTTCAGTGTGCAAACAAAGTGAACCGATGAGTGGAAGTTAGAGACTATCTATTGAATAAATCCGAGAAGAATGTACAATCTCAATCCCGACACTAAATATCTTAAGAAATTTTTTGTACAGGAAGGGAAAGAATTCAAAATTCTTAAGGAATTATCCTTACGAGCGATTTCCGATGAATTTTGTCTGAATTCGCTTCAAATCACTTCTTACTGAGTTTTACTACCGTTTGAGTGTGCATTCTAAAGTACGGTAGTTTCAGCTCCCGTATATTACGGTAGCTTTAGTTACCGTATAGCATGAAAATTGATTCCCCTTTCAATGTTATGCCTTAATTGGGAGTTTGTTTTTACTTTCCATACCAAAAACGGGTCCATTTAATTAATCTTCCAACCCTGTGAACTATTTCAACAACCTAATCAGCACCCATGATTAACTTTGTCCAGTACTTCAAACTAGTGTATGGTGAGGGGAATTTCGGGGATTCTTCCCAGACAGTCTTCGATTTTTACCGTCCTCGACTTTTTTTCGGCCGCGGCCATTTTCGGGAACTCCTCATCCTCGAAAATCTCCGATTTTTTTGCACTACTACAAACACATTCTTCCACTGATATGGACTTCTAATTAATTGCCTAACCCCGTAAATTATTTCAGCAACCTATTCAACACCTACAGTTGCTTTGCCCAATACTACGAACACATTCTTCCACTGATGTAAACTTATAATTAATTGCCCAAACCTGTAAATTATTTCAACAACCTGTTCAGCACACTGAATTACTCTGCACAATAAATCTTTAGATCCGGTCCAAACGAACTCATTTTTGCGTATAAATTCAAATTTTCACCGAAGCGTGCAATCAGTTACTCCATCCAAGCGCGTAATTCTTTCTGATTTCAAAAAGCTTTCTTTCATTCCAGTTGGGTGTGTTCAAAGTCATAACTGGTCAACAAACAACAGTGCACACACACATACACACACAAAAAGCATGAGAAGTGAATTATTCTGAATTGAGACTTTAATTCGTAAATTCTATCGAAGCTCTCAAGAGAATGAGTGAATGAATGTGTGCTCTTGCATCTCATCAAATTCTCAATTAACATTCTTTTCGCTATCAGCCGAGTCTGTCAATTCATCATTTCTTTCCTGTTCTAATGAGTTAGTAAAGCTACAATTGCTATACAAAAGGAATGGAAACTCGAGGAAGTGTGACTGTTTGTGGAGCTAGCAAAAACGAAACCTTTCATCAGTTTCTATGTACATAAATCAAAGTCAACGATATTATTTGTATTGAAATGAAATGAATTTACTTCTTTTTTCAGAACATTTTCACATCAATCGAACTACTCAAAGGCATACTTTTCAAAAAAGTTCGAACAAATATTCATCACCGAAAATTGACTGCGCTCTGTCTGTCTATCCATGTGTGCTAAATTATCAACATATAATACCTAAATGAATATAAAATTAAACAATTTAAATATATGTATATGTATGCCTACTTAAATACATATGAATATATAAATATCAGTGTGTATAAATATCAACTATAAGAACATACTAAATGTATTTCAACATAAATATTACGATTATAAGCAATTCGACTGGCTTGTCTAAATTGTGTTTGTTAGTCTCATGTGATAATTTCATTTGTAATCATGATTTATTATGCTATATGTTCAATGATTCGCGGATGACAATTGAATCAATTCAACGAATAAATTCAAAAGAAAGCATCGATCTGATCATTATATAATGCACCCACATTCTCAGCGATAACACACAGTATTTATTCATCCATGCAGCAAAATATACCCTTTGAATGCTGACGATGATATATATATGTTTGTGATGATGAATCATTTTCGAGTATTATATTGTTCGGAAGAAATGTTCTTTGTGATTATTGCTTCTGCTGTTGATTACTAACAACATTTCAGCACATTCAACAAATGCGTTGTGTTGCATTTCGACTGCAGTACATCATCTCATCTCTTGCTCTAAATCAATCTGTTATATGACATATTCAATCTTCACGATGAAATCATCAATCTCAACGCTAAACTATCTCAATTACTCGCGTTTTATTCAATTAATACATGGGATTTATGGGAGCTTTTACTACTACAATCAGAAGAATGCCGGCCGACAACACTGGACTGAACACTGAATGAATTCTATCAGCGATATTCAAACTTCTTATTTTTTCACTGATTTTTATTCAGAACTTTTCAAGTTTCCGTATCAAAATGATGGCTTGTTCGCGTGATTGATTGATTGATTGAGGCGAGATTACCCACGATAACCACTGAAAAACAAATTCATTTTTCACAGAGTTTTCAGTGTGAACGAGCATTTCGCGTTCTCTGCAACGTTGTGATGGAAAAAACCTGTTGAAGACTGAAATGCTTGATGCAATAATCACACATGAGAAGCTTTTTATGCTGTCATGAGTTCTATTGATTTTTAAAATACGTTCTTTTGGTCTTACACACGATTACATTCGTATTGCATTTGCCATTTGCTTATTGTTTACGAAACAAATTCTGTTTCTCACCATATTCCTGCTTATAGTTAGCTTCCCATAGGTGATTTTGCCTTTCATTTCAGGGTTCCATCATTTTTCCGTTTTGCCGTTAAATTCCAAGTTTTCAAACTTCATCAGAACTAGAATTCCGTTTGCTTCATTCATACTGAGAAATGTTAATCTTTTGCATACCGAGAAACTCAGTTAAACAGGATTATTGAACATCCAACTTTTCAACCACTCAAAGAAGTGTACGAATTGGTACCGTTTCAGACAATGCCAAAAAGAGCCGAAAATCAGCCGAAAGCTTGACATTCTCATGAAAAGATGCATTCATTGCACTTCAGAATTTGAATGTCACTTATTCATTGGCTTATGCGAGAATGTTTTATTCACATAGCAGTTATTCAATAAGCACTATCAATGAAAATAATGCCAGCAATATAAGCATTACTAGTAATAATACCGCTGATATGAATTCACTGATAAAATCACCATTCTATTATGCCGACAGTAATCATTGAAACGATCATAATAGCAATGCCATAATGTTGAATTAAAAACTGAAATCGATCTGAAGTTTGTTTGTTAATTTTCCGCAGCAATAAAACCCGATAAAATGATGCAAATGTTTGCCTCAAGCTCATCTGAATGCAATTATTTTCGTGGATAATTTTTGCAATCTTAGGAATTTCTCCACTTTCTTTTTCGTTCCATTCATTATTTTCAAACATCGTTCATGTTCACAATGCTACATTCACAAGAGTAAATTCACAGTTGCTGTAATTCGAAATTCATAATTAGTGTCATCCATTCAAATCAACCAATCAACCATCGTTATGCTAAAGTAGTGTTACATTCAATCCAGTTGTGCTATAATCAAACACAGGATTATATGTGTTCGAAAATGATTAAAAAAAGCAAGTTGATTCGAAGAATAATCAAAAATTTTCGTTTTCAGGATTGTATGTGATCAATGCTTCTTCAATCAGTCGTCAAACGGAATGCCTGAAGGACTGTCACCACAACGAAAACCGATTCCACCGCCTCGTCTGCCTCACGGTTACAAACCACCCCTACCGAAACGTCCCGATCGAATACTTCGAACTGGAGCGTTGCACCTTCCACCTCCAGACACTGCTCCACCACCACGACCTCCACCACGACTTACTTGTACTAAAGCAAAAAATACGGCCGAATCAAGCACCAGAGCATCTTCGAACAGCCCAACGGTTCAATTATCCACGTCAGTCGATTCAACCAGGTTAGAAGCGATCGTAGAATCGTCGCAACTTGATGAGGATTCGGATGCTGGAGATGGCATCGAATCCTCACAAATCGTCAGTCATTCTCCTTCACCACATCGATGTTTGTCTCCACGGTCTCCACCTAAATGGCCTCCACCAGTACCTCAAAAGCCGAAGCGTTTATCAGTTCCAAACAGTTCCGATATGACATCTTCATCAGAAATTTCCGAGGCAGCTGTTATCGGCTCAAATGTTCTAAATACATCCGCCGTAACATTTGATAATGAAATGTTAAAACCATTGCAACCAGTCGCCACTTCATCTGCTGGTTCGTCATCCGGTGAATACAATCATGCTTTTGAGGATGCGCGATCAGCAAGCCCGAATTTATACACGCCATTACCCTCCCAACCACAGTCGCCAGGTTCCGCACCTCCCAAGCCACCTCGCTCACAATTGCTAGAGTCGAAACCATCTCCGCCTCCACACACGCCAGAGTCTAAAAAATCATCAGAATCACCAACACGTTATTCAACACCATCCGATATTCTAGCCGAATCCCTGCAAAGCTCAATGAATATTTCTTCGTATTCGAATGATCATCAACCATACCAAATTTCGTCTCCATCGAAAAGTGTTTCTCCGTCACTGCATTCTTTAGGCAAACAATCTTCTCAACCTTCGATCAGTGCTGATCTCGCAAACGATCGAACTTCATCGTGTTCAATCGAGGCGGATGAGGATGGCGATAACAATAATCCTCATTCGGATGCATCGTTACTTTCAGATTCTGAAGCGATTCCGTGTTATTTACGAGCATCAAAATCACCACACTCCGATTCTGCATCTATTTCATTACTAGATAAAGTTGTAGGTGATCCATTGCCCACAGCTAACATTCATCCGTATTTCACTCAAACTGCACAAATACCAATCATAAACTCATCAAGAACTCATCCCACAGTTTATTCAAATGATCTTATAAATTTTTGTGATGAAGGCATTTCAGTAATTGCTGAAAGAGACCTTTCTCGAAATGAGCAAACAACCAAACAAGTTGATTCAAATCAGTTCAACCAAATACGTTATCAATTCTCGCCAATGTCATCCTCAACAGAAACTCATGATGAGGAGGAATCTCACTATGCAAATTTACCGTTACTGCATGAAGCTTTACTTGAAAAGTATGAAGCAAACGAAAACAGCATCGTCAACGATGAACGTCGTCTATCGGCTTCATCAGTTTTCAAGTCTGGAATACCTCAACCACCGTCCAGTCCACCACCGGTTTCGGTTCGTCCAACCGAATTCGGACGGGAACTGCGAAATATTCTCGATACATCCATCGAACTGCCGGATCCTGCTGAACAAACGTCGTTCGGCTTAGAGGAGGGTCCGAATGGAGGCATATGGAATCCCGGTTATATAGGGCTAGAGAGCTATCGAAAACTTGTCGAAGCATCACAGCAATATATACCCAAGAAACAGTAAGTTATGTTTTTCGTTACGTAATTCAATATCGATTATCAATGATGAATAACTGAGCTCAGATAGAGCATATGCAAAAAAAATCGTCAAGATGCAGTTCGTGTTCCATTTAGCTCATTCGAAGTTCTGATTCGGAATATTACCAAACAAGAAATTTATCTGAAAAATTTAAGCATGAAACTGATTTTTAAGGTATTCACCGATCGAAAATCTTGTATTTCTCAGTGTCTTCGAGTTTTGAGGCATTACATTAATGGTATTATCATAAACTATTCATATGTAGTTATACGGATGATTTGATTGCATACACTCCAAAGAAACCCAAATTGTTAGCCCAAATTGAAGGCCTGCAACTGAAACTGCAACCAATGCCCCGCGTATGAAATCTACTGGCACTGTTATGTCGTCGAACTTCGCTGGTCGGAGGAGCGAGAGTGATGAAGCAATCGATGGTGTGGGAACAGAAGAGATTGTAGCCGATGGTGAATCGATATGTTTATCCGGATATCTTCATGTGATGTTCAATAAGAAAGATCGAGGCAAACACTGGAGCGTTCTTAGGTCCAATCAGCTCACATTCTATGCTAACGAAGACGAGGTTCGTCTCGGAAGCTTTCATTAATCTGATTCATTAACACACTTCCACATCAACTAAATGCACTTATTGCAGTAAGAAATTTATCATCCCAAATTGCTACCTTATAGTTTTATTCCGAATAATATTCATTCACAAGACTGGATATGCTTTACAATATCTGATGGCGCTCACAAATGTTTGATCACATCGCTCATCATTTGTGACAAATATCTGCAAATACCTTCGAATACCCGAAATTTGAAACTTTCTTCTTCAATTTGCAGTCACATTATGTTCAGAATCGTTAACATCTGTAATTCAGCTCGCAGTTGTCTTCCTTAAACACTGCCAATATACTCAAAAGTATTCAAGCATTACACATCATCCAAGATAAAGAACTGCGTATCATTGTTTCTGATCAGTTTGATCAACGATTGTGTTGGATCACTGTTGATCACGAGCCCTATCATTTAAGCAATCTTGTGCAAAACGATGATTGAAACTTCACAATAATATCAGCAAATTACTATCATATTTCTCGATTCAGTTGAATCACAACATTAAACTGTTAACGAAATCTTCAGTTGCATCGAATCGTATGAATCATTTCAGATTTACATTCAGTGTGTAACATGTGAAGTGTTGATGTTATTGCTATTGCTACACTTTAAAGATATAGTGAATTCTAAAGTTCATGTAAACACATGTAAAGATTTTGTTTACTGCCATTCAAATTTATGATTGCGATAATCATCACGGATTGACTCGTGTTTTCCACGCTGACTCATATTGCATTTTGTGTTCTTAAAATATCTTCCACGAGACTTCTCTTCAAATTTATGTGCATATACGATTACATATAATATATTCACAGTCAGTCAACACTGAACAGCACCTAATTGGATTACGGATGAATGAGACTGCATTTCGATTATCCTACGATTAAAATCAATCACTCAGTATAATTTCACTCAGCACAGAGTTCACCTCACTGTTCTCCTCCTTTTAAAATATAATCAGACACCGCTGTCTATCTTATTGCGATCACATCCATCAGTAGTCTAATCATACTTTGTTAAAATGTTCTCTTTGACGAGCTGAAATTGCTGAAATTTTAAGATTCACTCAAGGTATTCATTGTATTCTCCGTGTCATCCGCACTTCAATCAGTTCAATTCCTTCTGAAGATATGGACTGCCTGCATCACGTAACGACTGGTCAAGTTAAAATTTCTATAAATCAGCGGTAATTTCAGGTTGATGAGCCACTCTATGGACCGTACGATCTGAGCACAGTGACTTACGTTGGTCGTTCGGCACACTCGCCGAGTGTTATCAATGTTTATTTGAAAGAAAATGCTATGTGTTTACACTGGAATCATCTAAAACTTACCACCGAGGATGAGCGCGCCGCGTATTGGGTGCTTCTTTTAGCCAAGGTTTTTTTTTGTGTTGAGTAATATTTATCTTCTTTCATAAGTTCATTTTTATCCATTCAAAAGGCGTTCGATTGTAGTGAAAACTGGTTAATCGAATGAGGAGGCAATTTCAACGAAAACTAAACAAAATAATCGAATCATCACAAAACCTCTCAACCAATCTATTTACATTATCCGAAAATTATCGAATCATCCACATTTAACTCTGAGTTCATCGTGCACCCACATTCTGTCGCTTCACTCATCCTATATTGTGAGTTGCACAACAACTAAAGAAAAAAACGTTTCGTGCCGACTGGCACCACAATTGACGATAAAATGTGAGATTTGAGAAGAGACTCAACAAGAGCAGATTGTTTCCGGTGAATGACTAGGGATCTGAGAGTGCAATAGAGTGCTACCAACCAGCCAACCCACCACATGTCGACTTATAATTGAACGAATGCGATAATCCTCAGTTAAGTGAGATGAACTACGAACAGTGTTTGACTCTGAAGGTCATTCGAGTTGACTGCCACAGAAGTTTGAAATGTTCCTGTGAAATTCGGTGAAGTGTATTTTGTCATCTGATAGTTTTCAGTTAGGATCCGTTTGTAGTTCCAGTCGCTCGCAAATTGAGAGTAAATCTATGAGCGTTGCCGATATTTTCAGTGTTTTATGCCGAATGATGATACTGTGAAGTATACTGTACGAAATGTAGATGCAGCAGGTCGCGTTTGGATTCGACAAGGTGCCACGTGCCCTTGGTCAAAGGGATGGATGCATCTTTACAAGGTTGTGAACTTTTTGCTGTTATCTCGAATCGTTGATCAAATGAATGCAAATACTTCCTATGGATGTGACTGCTTCCGTTTCATTTTACAAGCGATTCATTGCATTGCCTACTCGGTATAAAGACAAATTCCAAGACATCATTGAAACAAACCGACTGATTCGTTTCATTCTCTTCAGCGAAGGCTCTTTTACGTATTGGATAATTGTGCGATTTTATTCGAACTTGACGTGCGAAAGTTTATCGCTATGAAAACCGATGTGGCTAAGGTGGATTGGTGTGCGTCTGTGATAGGCTCACAAAAAGGACCGTTTTTGCTGACTCAAGATGGAAGGTGAAAAATTCCTCCAGTTTTTTAAAAGTCTTCCTTTTGCCCAATGATGATGCATTTTCGAAGAAAATTGATTGATCAACTTTTCAGTTTACACAAAAATCCAATTCATCATACAAAAAATTCTCTTTTGTAAGCTTACAAAAATGATGAATTTTTCGTCAATGCGGCGAATTCGTCATTCATACTCTCATCATTGGAAAAGAAAATGTTTGCGAAAGATCTGTTCTGTTTTTCTAAAATTTCTTGAGGAATTCGACTGACGCAGTAACGATGTTTTGTTCCACTTTAAGAATGCCACCAATTAATGGCCCACTTCAAAGCAATGATGCGTTTTATTGCGTGCTCTTTTGCTTTACAATGTTTATTTCGCAACAAATTTCGCGATTTTTTTCTCATTCACATCAAAACAAAAAGTGAAACTTGAAGTGAAACGTCTTTCCACTTCGCTAATCCTCATCAATTCGCTAAGAGTGAATCAATGCAAACTGGTTCTTCAGAAAGACGTTTCGCGCAAACATTCTTCAGATACTTTTGT
Organism: Anisakis pegreffii; assembly: GCA_035041965.1. Taxonomy (NCBI): domain Eukaryota; kingdom Metazoa; phylum Nematoda; class Chromadorea; order Rhabditida; family Anisakidae; genus Anisakis; species Anisakis pegreffii. The sequence continues at coordinate 20,569 of JAPYMA010000494.1, forward strand.
TGATACTTTCTTTTTTTGGTTTTCTTTTATTCGTTTCGATCTCATCGTATCAGCGCTCTTCTTATGTATTGTGATCGAAAATTTTTCAATTAATTCTCAACACACTTTTTCCCCGGAAGTTTCATTTTGAATCATTGTGAAATCCTGATTTTTCGGGATTGACTAAGCACAAGCGATCGCACGCTTTTCTTTATAAAAATCGTAACGAAATGATCGAATTTTAGTTGGCCATAAATGTGGTGCCTCGTTTGGTTGCTTTGCCGCTGAATTTCGACGATAACTTCAAATTTCATGAGATTGAAGAAGTTGTCAGTGTGCCGAAATTATTCAACTCTTGAAACGTTCACTGTTTCAGCTCACTTTACGTTCAGTCAGAATGTGACTCCATAACGACGTTGTGGTGTGAGGTTATCTCGAATCAAATGCAGTGTGTTGGTGCCAAAATAGAAGATCACAAATTGACTGCTGATGATATACCAATTATTGTTGATAAGTGAGTTAAAGCCGAAGTTACGCCTACTTCTAATGTTCCTATATCTTCTTAGCACTGAGCGATTCAATCGGCTCAGCTATTGTTGGTTTCCAAGGATGCTGGCTGTTTTCAATAGTACCGTTTTATGCTGGCAATAATCACACTCATATGGCTGGTTGATACGCATAAAGATCTTTGTTGTCGTCCAGCCGGAATGAATAATTCATTGATTCACTTCCCTAGAGAATTTCTACGAACTTGTCTGTTTGATTACTGTGAGCTATTCGAATCAGTGAAGTCAAATGAATAATTACAACGGAAGCTGCGCACTGCGAGAGAGCAGTAATTACTTACGAGACGATCAAATTGACTGTGCCATTGATTGTTATAATTTGGAAGGTTGTTCTGATTTTAATTCGAAAACTTTAGATGTATAAAATATATCTCAACTTATGGGCTCTATCAACCGGGTTTATATCGACGTAATGGTTCCACTGTTGAAGCACGATTGCTTATGGATGAACTGAAAAGAGGCAAGTCATAGTCTTCGGATTTTCGTGTTGCTCTGCAATAGTGCGTCCGGTAGAGTGCTGAGAATCTTTTTGTAGGACATCATCTGAAGTGTGCGTTTGAGCTTCAAATGACCTCTCTTGTACTCCGTTAGATTGGAATTGTATGCGTATACATCTCAAATATTTGATTTACAATTCACATATTCAGACCCCATCAATGTTCATATTACACCGACGTCGGATGAAGTGGTTAATGTCGTGGCTGATGTGTTGCGCTCATTCTTTCGTCACCTTGAATCGCCTTTGATACCGTGCTATATGCAAGAACGCTTGTTTGCTATTGCAGAAATCAAAGGTTTGGACATATTCCAAGCTGTGGACAATCTTCTGAATAAAATCTTGTTGATCGATCACTAGTTGAATCAAACACAAGTGGAGATATGAAATGGGAGCACCGCAGATATATGATAAAGCTCAAGTTTCATGTGCATTTGTAATCCAGTTCAAATCAGTTTAATAAAACGTTAACTACTCCAAAAAAAGGAATGCTGAAGTGTCACAATATTTGAAGAAATTGTTGAAAATGTCGAAATTTTCAGATTCTTCAAGGCTAGACGAATACCATGAGGTGTTGATGAGTCTGCCACGAGTTCGTTTGCAAACATTGCGGCGTTTGTTGGATCATTTGAAGGATGTCACTGAACACGCTAACGCTAATCTAGCAAGCATTGAGAATATTGCACAAATTTTTGGACCAACCATATTCGCCGTAGATAAGGTATTCATGGAGTTGATGTTCCTCGTGTGAAATTCAATTCATTATTCGAATTTAATGTTATCCTTGGAATATTTTGTGAACCGAAAGCATTTAGAAACATTCAGAGATTCAAAAGAATTTTTAGTCGTTGAATTGTTCAGAAGTATTTCAGAATGAAGAGAATCGTGAGTTCCGAGGCTACGATACGATGGGCGAACAATCGAGAGTTCTTCGAGACCTTATACTCCATTATACGACCATCTTTCGAGTGTCACTGCGTGAGATGCACGCAAAATCAAAAATTGATATGATTCAGGGCAAAGCCGGCACCGCAAAGGTCGTTCCTCTGGCTCAGTGGTTCTCATAGGGAGTGAAATTACCCATTTCGGGTAATTTGGAGATGTCAACGGGTAATGGAGGGGCTCGGGAAATTAGTATTTCATGCAACTGTCATTATATGATAGAATGCCATTATGATGGTGTTTTTAACTGGGATATGTAAATGGCAACACTCTTCATTCTCATATTTGCTGAGCATCATTAGCTCGTCCGGGTCTAACAGGGTTATCATTCGTTTTAACAGGGTTTTCATTCTTTTCCTTGCTGCTATAAGCACTCTCATAGCTTTTATCACCAAAAGTGTTCTCTTTTGCTGATTTCTCATTCATTTCACTCAACAGTTAAAGTCAAATTCTCATTCTATCAAATACACTCTATAATTAATCATTTGACTGTTGAGGAATGATATTCGATTGCTGTATTGTTGTTTTCGGCTGTCAACACTCATCAACGTATCAAGTAAATAGTATATGCTACAGAATGAGAAATTGATCCGAACTATGAAGTGAAGTGAATGAGAAAAACTCATCAATAGAACGGTATTCACATGTAATAGCTATGAGAGTGAATACAACACGTCCGAAAAGAATGAGAATTCATCTGAATCAATATGAAGTGAGCGTGTCACAGACAATAGCTTTTCATGGAGTCAAAATCAATTGCAATTGAGCAACATAACGGTATAAGACAATGGTTCTCAAAAGAAGTGAAATCACCCGTCTTGGGTAATTTGGTGATGTCGGGGAGGGCTGCCAGATCATCAAAAGGGTTAATGGTGCACCCGAACGTGAGAACCACTGCTCTAGCTTTTTTCAATTTAATTGAGAGTGAATCTAACAGAAAACATTGAATCATTCGAATGAAGTTGATAATTTTGAGAAATTTTTGAATAAGAAGAATAATCTTATAAAGTTTTGAATATCGTAATTTAAGGCTCGTGCTGATGGCTTCTTGGTACCGATACATTTGTTTGAAAAAGACAGCTACACATTCAATGTTCAATCAACGTTAACTGCTGAGCAAGTGAGTGTTATTTAGTTTTCAGTGACAAGTATCGTCAAAATTTTCTGAATATTTTCTCATCATTCCATACGGAATAAGCAGCATAAACATTGCTGTGTTATTTTTGCAAACGAGCTATCTCGATTCAAAGCACCCATTTATTATCTAATAATATATCACGATTGTATTGGCTGTTATCAATGCGAGTGACAATTTAATATTAGTTCGTAAGTGGTGAATAATAATTCATGATTAGCTGATAGTAGTTATGGTTGATAATAATAGTAATGGTATTTATGATCAGTATTGAACTGCTACAATTTTTAGGTATGTGAGGCTGCTCGCAATCGTCCGTGCTTTCGTGATGAAGCATCCAAGGGCAATTTTGCTCTGTTTGAGGTCATTTTCAAATTTCTTAATAATACACTCACCTAATGAGTGACCTGATATTATGAAAACTTCCATGAAAGTTAAAAGTGCGTACGTTTCTCCGTGTCAAATTTGCTGAATGATCAGTAAACTTCAGATGATCAAATGTGGTCAGCTACAACGACGTGTTGGTTTACGCGAGAAGATGAAGTCAATGGTGACGGGACGTTGGTTGGACTGGGATCCCACAGATTGTTTTCTACTCTTCAAACGAGATCCACAACCGTTCTCGTTTGATGTTAGTCTTGTGCTGTTGATAAATACCTTTAATATTCATGATTACTGTTCGGCCGAACATAGCCGAAAATGAGCATTTGAAATGGATTTATTAAAGTTGATCTTTCAGAAACTATCATCAGTTGATGAGAACGTTATAAAGTTTTCTGCAGTTTTGATTCAGAACAATGTTGCCTAATGTCGTCAGTGTTATATTTTTTGATGGAATATTTGAATTCATTTTGAGTTTTTTTTAGCAAATGTATCCATTCGCGGATGATGTGAAAATAGCAGAACCTGGATCGAAATCGTTCAGTACGGCCCATTTAAAACTTGAAACTGGCACAACGATCGTTCATTACAATAAGGTTAGCAGAACATGCAATTGTCTCTTCTTTACTGTTTGCTTGTCTTTATATTGACTTTCTTATGACTGCTCCAAGTTGGAAATGTTCGAAGCATACATCATTTGATACGAGGCGATTTTACGGCATATCACCAATAGATTTTAGTTCAAGAAATTGCCGAATTCGACTACAAAGGTTACTGATAACATTCGAAGAAAAGCGTACACCCCAGAATTTAGAAAATTCTAAACTCCCCGTGAATCTAATACAATTTTGACTTTTTCAAAATTATCTCATGAAATCCATCAGTGTTAAATTTCAGTCAATGAAGCAGCTGAACGAATGGCATGTTGATGATGTTTTGTGGTTTATGGACCATGAAACTGCTCGAAAGCCACCAACTTCGTTCACGTTAACGTTCATTTTGACGAAAAAAAGTTTCAAATTCAAATCGAAATTTATCGGCTATTGTATAGCGTTTCGTGATAATAATCAGCGAGTTCAGTGGCTGAATTCTGTGCTCAGCTCACAGCTGGATTTCCAAGCTTTACCCTCACCTTTGTTGCAAATTTAATGCAACAATGTCTATGCATTTTATTGATTTCAGCTCATCCATCTCGTTTCTCTCCTCGCCAAATTCCATACAAGTCACACGAGATTTTTTGAATCCATTTCTTCAATTTTTAGGGCTAGTTGAGTTACGGTCTGTAAGGATGGAGGGAGGGGTTTGAATGAATGCTCTACAGATCTGCGGAATCGGATCCTATTCAATGGATTGAAATCTGAAGTTGGGATACTGTTTTTCAAACTATCTCTGTTTGATGAAAGGAACTCAGGTAAGGTTAGTATAAGTGGCTGAAGAATCTGCACTTGTATTTATGAGTGTGCAGTATGGATGCGGATGGATATGTCTCTAATCAGTTACATTCACAATTCGAGTAACTAACCAAAAAACGGGTTTCCTTCGAGTCCTAATGCGGCCATATAGTGTGCTGTCAATAATGATTATATCCTGTTGTTATTGAATATTCCATTAAGCTACATAAGTTGTATTCTATATCTTGTATCTGTTCTATATTTTCTCAGATGAACAATTAATTAATTTGTTTGCAATAGCTATTTTTTATTGTTGTTATGAATATTTGAGACATTACGTTATGTTATTGTTATTTGACCGATGATGCATTGTTTTAGGGAATATTCTTCTATGTCGCACGCTTATTTGATGATGTATTCTCCTTTGCTATTCGGATAATAACCGTAATGATGATACTAGTAATAATGCAAATGAGAGAAGTTTCATTATTAGTACTATTATCATTTCATTATTATGAGTATAATATTTGATATTGCAAATATCAAATAATATTTTGCGTTGCCGCAGCATTGAACGCCTTTAGTGACGTTCAATCTCTATTTTTACTGGACGAAGGACGTTCGACAAAAATGAACTTAGCGATTGTATGCTGAATGCAGATTGTTAAGGCGCATTAGGGATTTCTATCTCTAGCGGGCGATTATTATACAGGATTCTGTTTTGGAAAGAATCCTCAGCCGATGAACTTGGAAAAATGTGTTGTTGAGAGAGAACTGGCCACAATAATGGCATTCAATGATTGCGGGACATTTGACTACCTCGGATTTTGTGTTTTTGACGAATAAATCTTCGGAGCGATTTGTATTTGATCGTGAAGAAGTTATATTTCATGAATCTCTTCTCATTTATTTCATGTTATCATTTCACTTGCAGATGAATCGTTCTTTTCTCTGTCATGTCACTTTTTAGCTTTTTGACGGGAAATTTTATGATTTAAGTTTATCATTTCGCAAAAACTTTCACTGACTGGAATGAATTATCCAGTTTGCATCTTTTTATGTATTCCTTTCACGTATCAATTATGAATCAATAGGTTCTCAAAAAATATCTGCATCCGAACTAACTTTGAGAAAGACCTCTTCAGTTTTGTTGTGCTAACACTTCTGATGCAGCCTTCTTGATGCTTGTTAATCTTTAACATTCAACCTCATTATTCCCTAAAAAATTTCGCAAACTCAATCGAATCGTCTTTATTCAATAGTCTTCGCGTGTATATTTTTGATTTGTTACTGTTTTCTGTCGAAATCACTTCTTAACTACTTAACAATAACATTAAATGTTGTGTATGAGATTGATCCCGTCAAATAATCGATCAAACAGTATGCAGAATTATCTACTATACATATGTTTCTGTAATATTTCTTTGAAAAATCTTTATTATCAGATTCGGAAAATATGGCTTACGTCGCATTTGTTTATATTGAAATGAATAAATTTATTCGCAGATATGGTTGTGGTAACACTTGAATGAGAGATTTTCAATCAGTGACAAGAGATCAATAGGGGATCAGTGTATTCATGATGTTCTTATGACGAGTCTCAAATTGAATCGAATCTAAACCTCTCGAAAAGCATGTAACTTATAACTCCGGACATCGGTTGTGGAGGAGGAATGTATACCGTTCGTTACCAGGAATGTATGTAAGACGTAGACAAATAATGTTTATTTCCATGGATACAGTTGAATTTCAGAAGGCTTTTCGTAAAGCTCGGTAATATCATCATTACATTTGTAGATTGTATATTGCAAGAGAAGTCTACCTCTATCAAGAAATGAATGATACAGGTGAAAACGTTTCTGATGTCTAATGGACAATTCCAGAGATACAGCCAGCCACTTCGTTGATGATTAATTGCTTGTGGCTTAGAGGATCCATTTACCATCCATCTATTTTATTCGTTAGCAATTTGCGATTTATTTCTGCCATACTGAATGAATCTTTTATGATGTATTGGTTACTAATTCTGGATTTTAATCATTCGTTAGTCTTCATTTCTCATTCATCATTCGTGTCCAAGCTGAAATCAATATCGTGTTGAATTCATGAATTATGCACAAAACCACGCAATACACGGCATTTAATGTTGGATGATTTCGAGTATCCATATCATATTTCTGTTACTCGTTTATGAATATCTTCCAGGAATGAAATATTCTGTGAGAAAATATGCTTTTGAAAAGTGTTTGAATTTAGCTTGGAACACTCAAGAAATATTGTTGTTCGGATGAATGTTTGGAGCTTGGGCAGATGTGTTATCCTGAGCCTAAGCTACTACCATTCCGAGCATTCAACTTATCTAAATATATTTCTCGGCTCTCCGCACCCTGATAAGTATTATTACTAAAGTATGAATGGTGTGCACCTGCTCGTATTCTAAGATCATTTCAAATTGTATTTGTTATTTTGCTATATTCTTGTTTGATGTTTAAAATTTAAACATCGTCGTCGCTATGAATAAGCATATTATACGCTTTATTGAAGCAATACTGCGATTGTTGGAAACATCTGCCTGCTATTTTCATAGGTTTTGAAGTGAGACGTTCTGTAGTATTCTGCAAATATTTTGCACATTTGTTATTTTTATTTCCTAAATTGCGAAAGGTGTGCCATATAACTGACCGATTCTGTTACCGTATAATTCTGTACATTCGTTTGGTTGAGGAGTATTTGGCAGTGCAATGGAGTCTAAGTCTAAGTTTTAAGTTCATGATGAAACTCATTGAATAAACATGCGATGCATTAACATATTCAGTATCTCGACATCATCTGATCTCAGTTGACTATCATAAGAATATCAGGTGTACCAGTTTGAAGCTAAGTGTATTCTCAAGTTTGCTAAGAACCGCTATAGTTCTTTGACAATTTCGGATAAAACGGATCCTCTGCAACTACAGAAGTGTATATTTTGTTGATAAATAATGCTTATTTTCAAAGATCTGGCTGAATTTCTGAAGATATTTTATGTAACTGAGCGATTTCATAATACAACCAAACAGTACGTTTGATTTAGCGTTGTACAATAATGCGTCACTACAGAAATATCATCAGTATCGTTTCAACCTATCTGTATGCTCAGGTGTGCCGATGATTACGATGATTTCTTTACACCATTGGATAGATTAGATTGTTTGCCGTCAAGATAGTATATATGTTATCTATCGTTAAGGCTCAATTTCACAGATAGAGATGAGTATCCAGAGGAATCTCATAAAATTGATTGAATTCAGAGGATCATCGAACTCTTCATATTTGATTCCTGAACTGAACAGTATTTGACCATAATATGGATGTCAGGGATATCATAATGTTCAAAGTTTTCAAAGGATTTATTTATCTTTCCTTCAACTGGGTTGCAAAAGAGCGAGAATATTTTTGAGTATTGGGCTATAACCTATGTGAAGTTGAACGTTTACGAATCAGAGCCACATTGACGTTACGATAATTGGAACGAATCGTACATTTAATATTGTCGTGTCATTGCAATGCCTCTGGGTTTTTTGTGAAACCGTTTTGAATTGCTTTTCATTTTTGCAATTACAGACGAGCATTTTCACTAAGTGAATTCAAGTGATACATTCACAAACCATACAGTTCACACTTCGCATCTCATACTTTTAAAACTAGCTAAAAGTTTCCATCTTTGAGTGAACATCTCTCACACAATCACTCCGAATGACTTTGTCGCTTTCATTTCAATTTCATTTTCGTCGTCGAATGGAAATGTTCTTTTGCTTTTTCATTTGATGTGTTCCATCATTTTAATGAAATCATTTAAAATGTAATTATTTTTGACGCTAGCAATCAAATTGGCTACAAGTGGAAGATTAGTTGTTGGTTGAGGTGTTGCCAATGGCTAACCGCAAAACGCCATTAAGTTAGAATTATCGAGTTACGTTTCGCGTGTGATTGTCATTTTGCTATAAGCCAAGAAGATTAACGCACGTTGTAAAGCTGACGTGTCGATGACGATCTCTCATCGTTCTGTTTGATTTTGAATTGTATTTTCGATTGTTTATCATATAATACGATTATTCATCATTGCCGTGTTCGTTGTCTTATTGTCGTGTGAAATTAGCATTGATTTTATAATTTTATTGATGATCTATAATTTATTGGTGTCGTTGTTTCAGTGTGGGTATGGCGGGTAGTGCATCTTCTGCTACAACTCCGTCTTCGTCGTCACCAGGGACCGATACTGGCACTAAGGTGTTCTCGAACTCAGTCGGTATCACCAGTTTGTTGACGTTCGTTATTTTGATACTGGCATGGCTGGTCGGATTTGCATCGCGTCTCTTCGCAATCGTTCGTTTCGAATCGATCATTCACGAATTTGATCCATGGTAGGTTTTGATAGTTAGCTCATTATATCAGCAACACCTCGTGTTTTGCACTTTTTGTTTTCATTTAAACATTTTGAACGTTCAAAAATATCAGTTTGACGAATGTTTTGATTGTTTTTAAGTGAAGATTTTGTTTGGTTCTATATTGTTATTGCATCAGAGTTCTCTCATATAATTCATAAATTCTTTGTATAGTATTGTGATCTTATGAAAAATTATTTGTTCAGTTGTTGCACAAAGTTTCCCATTTGAACAAATGCATAATTTTGATTTTTGTTGAGCTGAAGTGATTCAAGGTTTCGTTTAGGTTCAACTATCGTGCAACACATCATATGGTAGAACATGGATTTTATAATTTTCTGAATTGGTTTGATGATCGCGCTTGGTATCCGCTTGGACGAATCGTTGGTGGAACAGTAAGTTTTTGTAACGTTTTTTGAAATTCTTTTGCAGATCGGCCATAGTTATTCTCTCATATCCCTTGGTCCATATAATGCGATTTCTTTTTCAGGTATATCCTGGGCTGATGCTCACCTCAGGTGGTATTCATTATATTCTCTCACTGCTCAACATTCCAATTCATATTCGTGATGTTTGCGTCTTTCTTGCACCAACCTTCAGGTATGTTCACGTATTCTTTTGATTGGTCATTCAGATTTTTCTGAAGATTTTTACTGGAATCGTAATCGTCATGTGTAACAGGTTCATTAAAATTTGCGATGAATTTGGTTAAAAACTGTCAATTTTGTCCAATTGATTGCTTGCAACATGTGGACTTGTAAGTGTTCATGGAATGTAAATGGTGCGGATATCTGAGAAATCTGAGATTTTTAAGAAATGAATATTGGAAAATGCTGTAAGAACATTTTCGTTTGATTGTTATTTGTGATGGCATTTCTATATTTTAGTGGTTTGACGGCAATAGCGACATATTTTTTAACAAAGGAATTGTGGACACCTGGTGCAGGTCTGTTTGCTGCATGCTTTATTGCCATATCACCTGGATATACAAGTCGATCCGTGGCTGGTTCATACGACAATGAGGGTATTGCCATATTCGCATTACAGGTAACATTTGAGTTCGCATACTTTATAAATACGATATATTACATCGAATTCAATAAGATACCACAAAGAATTTCCATCTATTTTTGATTGAAAGGGTACAGGAAAATATGTGGGAGTGGGAAATTTAAGTTGTTTCAATTGACTAAATGTGGAATGGGAATTTGGGAAGTTTAAGAAGAACGTTTTTTAATCGATAGCAGTTTCCGGGTTTTTGCGAGGTTGTTTATGTCTTAGTCGTTATTGCTCATGTGATTGATTGAACATGAGGGATTTGGGGATAAACTATTTGATGGTATCATTTGGATGTTTGAAGTGATTAATTTTGTTTGTGGGATGTTTCAGTTCACGTACTTTTTGTGGGTTCGATCGGTGAAAACGGGTTCTATTTTTTGGGCGTCTTTAACAGCATTATCCTACTTCTATATGGTATCCGCATGGGGTGGTTATGTGTTCATCATCAATCTCATTCCACTACACGTGCTTGCGCTGATTATGATTGGACGATACTCATCGAAAATTTACGTTGGTGAGTATTGTCTTTGTGCAGTGTTTATTGCTAAACATCTATCATAATTGTTGGTTAGAAGCAGTTTTGGTAGATATTGGTTCAGTAACTTCGGTGACTGTTTTGTAAGTTCGTCTTTATGTTCGATGTATTATCGTTTATAAATTTCAGCCTACACAACGTTTTACGTATTGGGTCAAGTGATGGCAATGCAAATTCCGTTTGTTGGATTCCAACCTGTGAAAACGTCGGAGCATATGGCCGCGGCCGGTGTATTCGGTTTGTTACAGGTGAACACTTAACGTAACACATTTTCGATTCGAATTTTGTTTTGACGAGTTTTTGAGACATTATCATTAGTGTTAACTGTGTTTCGAATGGGAATAACCAATAACGTGTCCGGAAATATTTCAGATAATAGCCGCACTGAAGTACGCTCAGCGTCGTATCACACGTAAACAATTCGTAACGTTGTTCATTGGTGGTGTTTCGATAACGTTTTTGGTTGGATTTGCGTTCATCGCTTTCTTGACGTATGCTGGTAGGGAGTTGTGGTGTTCAAGTTTTAATTGGAGTACTAGTGAAGCAATATGAGTAACAATGAAGTTGTGAAACGTTTGGTTTGAATTTAAAAAATTCAGAGGTTCACAATAGATATTTTCAGGTTATATTGCACCTTGGTCAGGTCGGTTCTATTCGTTATGGGATACTGGCTACGCCAAGATTCATATACCGATTATTGCGTCCGTCTCAGAGCATCAGCCGACCACGTGGGTGTCGTTCTTCTTCGATTTGCATATCACGGCTGCCGTATTTCCGGTTGGATTGTGGTATTGTGTCAAGAATGTGAATGATGAACGTGTTTTCAGTGAGTTTTCCTGGAAATTCCGTCATTTTTTTAAAACTTTTCATTGCAGTTCTCCTAATTTTAATTGTGATGAAGAGATTTTCTGTTTAATTTTGGTGTATTAGATGAGTTCCTTTGGAGGAGGTGTAAGGCAACGTAATGATGAGGAAATTTTGAGCAGTTGAGGTGAGTTTGATGAGTGACGGGAGTAAATTTCAAATAATTTCAGTAATCCTGTATGCGGTAACAGCCGTGTACTTTGCTGGAGTGATGGTACGGTTAATGTTAACGCTGACTCCTGTCGTATGCGTTCTGTCCGGAATTGCATTTTCATATACGTATGAAAAATATCTAGTGGATGAAGGAGAGCAACCGAAGAGGTTTGCAGAGTTGTTTTCTTTTTTATTTATCTGATAGTTTGTTTATTATAATTCCTTTCCTGTGATACGTCAGAATCGGAAAAGCAATTTTTTGCGGTGACAGTTTTTTGTGTTGCAGTGGCTCAGAAGAGGAGGAAAGTAAGCATCTGTACGATAAGGCGGGTAAGAGTCGCAAGGGAGGTTCGTGGACGAATCAGTCGGTGAGCGACACCGAGGAGTCGTCGATCGGCATGAACACGAGGTCGATCGTATCGGTGGTGTTGGTACTGATGCTGTTGATGTTCGTCGTGCATTGTACCTATGTGACCAGTAATGCCTACTCGCATCCATCCGTTGTGCTTCAGTCACATTCATCAAGGTGAGTTATTAACGCATTTGAGTCTTATATGAGTGTTTCATTAGATTTTATTGCTTTTATTTGGTCGTTTCGATTTTATTCTTTTTTCATTTTATAATTTTATAGAGTTATTTTAGTTTTCTTCTGACAATGAGCGTTTAGATGGACAATTGTTTCAGTAATACTTGAACGGTTCGATTGAGTATGTTTGTGTAAGAATATGTTGTGGTAGGATAGAAGTTGAGTGAAACTGTATGTATGTATGTGTGTGTTGGAATTTTTAATTTTATAATGAGGTAATAGTTTAGTGGACGTGTTATAATGGATGATTTCCGCGAGGCATATTATTGGTTACGAAAGAATACGGCAGAGAATGCACGAATAATGTCGTGGTGGGATTACGGCTATCAGATTGCCGGTATGGCGAATCGAACGACGCTTGTTGATAACAACACTTGGAATAATTCGCATATTGCCTTGGTTAGTTGCATTCAGTTCGGTTCGTTTTCGTTTTTGTTGTGGGAGTAATTGGAGAATAAATGTAATTAAGATTGTGAAGTTGTTACGGAATTGAACGTGAAGGAATGAATATTTTAGGTGGGTAAAGCGATGTCATCGAATGAGTCGGCCGCATATGAAATAATGCATTCGTTAGATGTTGATTATGTTCTTGCCATATTTGGTGGTGTAATCGGATATTCTGGTATGTACTGGATTTTATTCTCACTCATTCTGAGTCTTTATTTTATTCTTTGTTTTCTTGATTAGTGCATTCCTTCTCATATTACGATTCTGTTCGCATTTTGTCCTTGTCGGATGGAATGTGGTGTTTGTTTTCTCCATTTTGTAGAGAAATTTGGAATGAAGTGTTCTTTTTTCTTCAGGTGATGATATTAATAAATTTTTGTGGATGGTGCGCATCGCAGAAGGCGAATATCCGAAAGAGATTCGCGAGGGGAATTATTTCTCAGAGTCGGGTGATTACACGGTTGGCGCACAAGCCTCTGAAACGATGTTGAATTGCTTGATGTATAAGATATCATACTATAGATTCGGCGAGGTTCAGGTATCGTTTTCAGTTGAATTTAGTTTTGTTTCGTTGCAATTGTCTTGTTTCAGTTGTCTTGTAATTTTATTTTTGCGATTCACCTTCATATGTTAGATATCTCTACGTGAGAGGTATATAAAATTGAGGAAAAGGAGTGCAGAGGAAAAATTAATCAGTCATTTGGATGCATTGGTTCGAGCATTGGTTCATTCCTTTTTTTGGTATTTCACGATATAAATTTATTTCTTCCAGATGGGATATCAGCAACCGGCTGGATTCGATCGATCTCGTGGTTATGTGATCGGTAAAAAGGATATCACCTTGGAGCATTTGGAGGAGGCGTACACCTCAGAGAATTGGTTGGTGCGTATATTCAAAGTGAAGAAACCAGCGAATCGCCCCACGATAAAGTACCAACAAAGACACATCAAATCGTGGAGACCTTTGAAAGTTTCGAAAAAGGTTCCGTTTTTTTTTTGAATTTTATTGCGTTTCAGTTTTCTACGAATCACATTAATTGTATTAAATTCGTCATTAAGATTTGAATGAGTTAAATTCTTCAACTGCTGTGTTTTGAATATGAGGCATTTGAAGTATCGTAGAGGTTGACTCGGGAGATTGTTTATCTTTTTGGTGTTGCATATGGCATATCACATGCACCGTTATCGAATGATTACGAGTGTTTTCATGTTGTATCCCCCTCATTCAGTTTATCATTTTCTTCGTTCAGTCTATTTCAAATTATTCTGTTTAGTTTTGTAACTGAATAATCTCATTGTCATCAGTTCACATTCGTGAAAGTGAAAGAGTAAATTTTAGGGTAAATCGAAACGTGGTATCATTAAAGGAAGACCATTGGTGATCAAGGGTAAGCGGTCGTCATCGCCTTCGTCGAGCAGCTCATCTGCATCTCATTAATTTATTCATCGCGTTGATAATGATCCATATATTCCAGAATAATGCTCGTTCATGTCGTTTGAACGGTCGCAATGATCGCTGCATGTATTTTGCGTTGTTTTAGTTCAATTGGAGTGTTGTGCAAATGCTTTCATAAACTTTTCATCAACTTTACTGTGTAAAATCGTAAATTTCAGTCGTAATCTGAGATGGATGAAACGAAAAGTTTTGTGGTTTGAATTGAAATTTGTTTGTGAAGATGGAAAAGTTTTGTGGTTTGAAATGGTAACCACGGATGAGTTTAGTTGATAATGAAGATGCGATACTGATTGGATCGTATGTGAAGCATGATTGTGCATGATCATCGCCGTCCACGATTGTAATTTGTTGAAGTGTGGCCAATTATGATTGTCTTCAGTCTAATCTCCTTTTACATTTTCTGTTCTCTTCGTATAGTAAGGGTTTTCATAGAGAATTTTTGTTCTTTTCTATGATTTTTATTTCGTTTTTATTTCAGTTATTATTTGAGTATTGTTATTATTATTATTATTGTTAGGTTCATGAGTTGAGATTTGGAAGGTTTGGAGGACGCTTTAAGTAAGATGTAATATTTTGGGTGTCTACGAGTTAGAAAAGCTATTCATTCGTAGGTTAGGCTGTGTAGAGTTGGAGTTAAGTAAATTAATAGAATTTAAGTTAGAACAGTCATTGATTTGTTGTTCACAATTTTGTGTGTTGTTATCATTTTTACAGTTGATTGGAGTTTTTTTCAGTTGGCTTTCACAAAAAAAATTCTATTTGATATGTCGAATTTTTCGTTCTGAACTAAGCTATCGTAATGGTTTCCTCTTATGTGTTTCCTCGTTAGTCGTTTCTCTCTGTCG
Source organism: Anisakis pegreffii (assembly GCA_035041965.1). Classification (NCBI taxonomy): domain Eukaryota; kingdom Metazoa; phylum Nematoda; class Chromadorea; order Rhabditida; family Anisakidae; genus Anisakis; species Anisakis pegreffii. The sequence continues at coordinate 35,828 of JAPYMA010000494.1, forward strand.
CTGTTATAATCTTATAATCACCGTCAGAATTTTCGTTATCAAGATTATTGTTATTTGTTCAATTGTTGTTGTTTTTTGTCTTTTGATATATTGATTTATTTATTTATTTCTCATGAATACAAAATTTCAATTATTTTTGTTCGATTTGGAAATTTTTCCCCGAAAAAAAGTGACTCAAATAGGAATAAATGAAATGTATTTGTTAAAAAAAATGAAGCAATGTAATGCTGCTTGTCGAAATGTTTTGTTTCTGTTTGTGTTAGGGGAGAATAATTTATTTTTGAATCATCCAAATCGCCGCTACAATCTCTAATCGAAATTCAACAACCAAAATAATTTATAATTAGTAATTTATTTGCTATTTGTTGTTTTTGTTCAATATGATAAATTATTTTATTTCTCTTATTTGAAGCCCAAAGCGTGATAGTAATAAATGAGAAATAATTTGTAATAATAATGGTAATAGTAATAATAATAACGACGACAATGATAATAATAACACACTCCGAGTTGTGATGATGATTCGTAAATTTTCTTCTGTTGCATTTGCTTCAGTTGCAAATCCACATTTGTTCGATGGATAATGATTTGATTTGTTGAGTTCATCTGATAGTGCAATTGCAAAACGATTGTGTTCGATTTTGTTTCGTTTTTTTTTTCGCTCGTTCAACCAAAACTTATTTTCTTTCATATTACATTACATTACATTGCATCACATTTGTTGTTGTTGTTGTGAATAAACGAAATTTTGTTTTACGTTCTTTCAACTCAAATGAGCGATTTTTATTCTTCGACATTTTCATTCACCAGTAATCTAGTTCGAGCAATCAGCAAATCCCAGATCCCAGTTGAATAGGAGGAAACAATTGAAGTCTTGGTATGGAATTGATAATAATGACTGAACAATAATAGGTAATGTTTACCATGGTGTGGATGTAAGGTGTGATGGTAACAGTCAATAATCACTGATAGCCAGTCATAACAATGCTGTTGAAAGTTGCGATTGTGATTGTAACGATGACGATAACAATGGAATGTAGTGGCAAGATCAGTGGGAATTCTAGTGAAGGTGAGAATTTGATGTGTTTTTGCAATTCCGCCAATCATAATGATATGATCGTATAGAGAACGCGAAAAATACTGGTTTCAATAACAACAAAAAAAATCGTTATTTTCATTCATATAAGAAAGAAGGAACAGTTGATTTGAGTATCATGCAACGAGCATGAATTGTGAATTGTATTCACATATGTTTTTCCGAGAAGCGATGACCTTTCCAAGACCAAAAGATTGATTATGTTCCGGATGGTTGGGAAAGTTTATCGTCGTGTTATTTGTTACTTTCATATTACAACCTAAAGCCAGACTCATTCTCATCATGATGATTCAGGTTTCGAATGTCTTACAATTAGGCACAACATCTAGCAAAGTGAACTGCAGAAAACACCTGGCTTCTAAAATTCCAAGTGCCTGATAAACAAGCGATCTGAAAATGTGTTCTGATCTCTTTTTTTTTGCTGGCATACTGAATGCCGTATTTTGAAAGGGTTTAGCCGCATATTGCACACACGCACATAAATAATTCTTCTATATTGTGACTGATTCACGATTGAGTGATTCACCGAAAATTTCACAATGGAATTTCAACTGCTGTGTTATTGCATTCACTATTGGTTAATCTAATATTTGCTGTTGATATATTTCATTTGCTGTATATTTCGAAATACCCAATGTACAATTGTAACGAGCATGCTAGAGCAGCTTTTTCGTGTTAGAGCAACAAAATTTATTATTCTAAGCGTTTGTTCGCGTTCCAATTGGTTTTATGGAGTAAAGTCAACAACAGCAGCAGCAACAGCAGTGGTTAGCGAACGAAACTCGTTTAGTGTCATTTCTATCACCACTAAGCAATGAAAACATCATCAGCGAAAACTTTCTCGTGGGTGAAAACACATCGTTATTCTATCGCATCGTCACTATCATGAATACTACATTTCATTCATTCATTGTTGTTGCTATTATTATGGCTGTCCCAGTTCTAATTCCTCACGATCATCTTCGTATTTCTTTAAGGCACGGCACATCTTAGAGTACATTATTGATCCTGTTGACCTTACATCAGCAGTTATATAGTCGCCACTAATATTATTATTGCTGCGGATAGAGCTGCTGTTACTATTGGATATCGAACATATTTTATACTGACTAAAATAGAGTCGATTAGGAATTAGGAATTTCGACGAATGCTAATTTCAAACGCGCTTATGGAACAGTTAGCATAGTCGAACATTTCTTCAGAAACATGACTTCTAAGCGTTTATAGAATGAAATTTGCGATCGACTAGTGGAAGTTAGGGAAATTCGTTTATGATGAAAATGTTGTCATGCTTTCGAGCCACACATTCAGACGAACAAAATGCAATTGAACGATTTCAGCAATGTCTAAATATCGTCTTCTATTGCACAGCGCAAAACAAATTGTGCAAGTGACACGCTCAAACGATGTGGAATATGTTTGTGGTCATGATGATATGAACAATATTAAGGTAATCGTGAAGATTACGTGATGAGGCCATTAGTTTCTATTACTTCTCGCTATTGTCATTCTTTTGAACTGTTCAGTTCAATCACTTTCGATATCGTAATGAACTCTGTTATCATCCAAACTTATTATGACTGAGTGCAAAACTCAATTAAACAATTGCATATCACAGCTCTTATCGTTTTCCTTGCAAAAATGATCATTATTGAGATTATTGATCAGATGTGGGTTTATTGGAGTGTGATTTGTTCAAGAGCGATAATCGATTTGTTTTAAGATTCTTGAAGACGATGGAGCAAATCTGGCGATTTTGGTTGATGACAATGGAAAAATCGCTGAAATCGGCACCAACGATGAGGTTTGTTTTATAATTTTCGGCGAAAGGACGCTTGAAGTTCTTACAATTAAGATCTTAACATTCTCCCATTGCTGGCATTCGGAAAAGAAATTCACTTCAGATAAACAGGTTCACTGATGAGAAATTACTCAGTGGGCACTCATTTTTCCGAATTCTGCAATATGCTGTTATCAGTCTTAGAGATCGGTCGTGAGAGAATACGGTCAAAAGAGCAACATACCTTAATGTATAATTAATCATAAGAACCGGACTGTACACAACTGAATTTGAGGTGTGACAGACTTTGACAAATGACGAGAGAAGACGATTAAACTAAAGCAATTGTTGCCCAAGAACTGTTTCATTATAATCTTCGAAGTTTAATCTCCTTCTCCATAACAAATCATTGCAAACAGGAAAATCACTCACACTATTCATATGTGATGAAAGTTTCTCCTTTGATCCCCTTCTCCATAACAAAAACAAGCACGAAGGAATTTTTAAGTTCTCAAGAAATAAACTCCTGCAATCATTATTAATCGTAGTTGATGGCAAAAGCCGATGAAGGAGGATGTCAGTCAAGAGTATACGTGAATGGTGGTGTGATCATGCCTGGATTCATTGATGCACATTCACATCCGGTGTTCGCTGGAGATCGCGTGAATGAGTTTGCGATGAAACTCGCCGGTGCATCGTACATGAAGGTGAACTTCATGAATCTGAAAGCATTTTTCTGATCAGTTCCAAAATTTAAGCTGGAACCTTGTGCTCTGAGCACTCAACAATGTTTGTTTGCTGAACCGAGCGAATTCATTTCGTGATTTTTCCAATGGTTTGGTGTTTTCAGTCGAATATTGTTTGACCTATCGAATGATCAGTTATTTTCTCGTCGCTATCGGGTAATGAAATGGCAAAAAAACTAAAACCTAATTTCATATAGCGAATAGAGAGTGATTTTCCTTCCGATTGCACTCATCGAATAATTCTGTAGTTCATTCCCATCGGAATTTAAGATCCAAGAAGAAGGTGGCGGTATTTTGTATACAATGAACAAAACTCGTGAAGCATCCGAGGAGGAGTTGTTGTATGGTCTTGAATTGATTTCAATGGAAATTTTGAAAAGCGGCACAACCACATTGGAAGCAAAAAGTGGCTACGGTACATTCCGCCTTATATTCTCTTTCAAAATTTGTTCAGAATTCAAAATTTATGAAAATTAAGCCGAAAATATATAAATCAGAGAACATATACAATGCGTTTACAATTCAAATAAACGAATGAAAATGGATTATACTCTGTGAAGTGCATTGCCGTTTTAGCAATTGTGATCATTTTGCAGGGCTCAACACGGAATCCGAACTGAAAATGTTGAATGTTATCGATATGGCCTCAGGTTACTTACCAGTCGAACTATCGGGAACATTTTGCGGTGGTCATGCTGTTCCAAAAGGCACCACTGAACACGATCAAATGAATTTGATCGTAAATGAAATGATACCGTTGATTATTAACGAAAAGAACGAAGGGCGTTTGCAAACAATCGAAAATATTGATGTATTCTGTGAGAAGGGAAATTTCGAAGTGGATTCAAGGTTGTGCTCAAAATGTTGAAAATGCATTCTAGTTCCATGAGATTACTCAAGTTTTTTGGATGGTTTTTTAACCGAACCTACGTTACGGAATACTCAGTAATATAATAAAATGATACTACCAGATGAACAGGTTCACCAATAAGGATTCCTTGTGTTCATGATTTTCGTTTCAGTCGAACTATCCTTGAGGCTGGCAAGAAGGCTGGCCTAGCCATAAATTTCCATGCCGAAGAGCTGAATCAGATTGGCGGTGCTGAGATGGGAGCTGAAATCGGGGTAAGAAAGCCGCAAGCCATTTGTTCAGAAACATGTCAATATTAAATTTCCAGATTGCATCAGAAAGCATTAGCACGTTTAGTTTACACTATAAAATCCTGTGAAGCGGTGTTTTGAATAGGGATTGATGAAATGAAAGAGACACGTTCAGAAATATATATCACCATAATAGAATGCATGGATAAAACAATGCTATTCATTATCACGTACTTCTCTGTTTGTTATTTATTTTCGCACTTCACTTAGGCTGACAAGAAGATCGAAGACTGCGATTTTTCTTAGAGAAATGACAATAATAATGGAGCAGATTTTAACGATATGTTCCAACTTAACGATATATTTAACGATACAAATTAACGGTATGTACCAAGTCATGATGGAGCAAATTTTTAAGGCTCGAGCAATGAGTCATTTGGAGAAGGTCAGTGATAACGGCATTAAAGCGATGCAAAAGTCTGGTACTGTTGCTGTCCTCTTACCAACAACTGCATACATGCTACGTCTGTTTCCTCCACCGGCCAGAAAGATGATTGATAGTGGTGTGATCGGTAGGTTTCATCAATATCTCTCCACAAGTTTATATCAAATTTCCTGAAATTCCATCTGTTGTATTCTGCGATCTATGAAAAAACATTTCTGAATATCTAAAGGTTCTTCTTACAGAATATTCACAAACTGTAATGGTCGACTGAATCGGTATTTTGGAAAAAAATGAATTCGTTGAAATGCAGGATAATGCCATAGATTTGTTATATATTTCATTTCGTTGTTTTTGATTTTTGAAATCAAAATCGATTTCAGTCGCGTTAGGATCAGACTTCAACCCGAACGCGTACTGCTATTCGATGCCGATGGTGATGAATCTTGCATGTGTTGATATGTATCTTTCGATGAGTGAAGCGCTGATAGCTTCGACAATCAACGCTGCACACTCGTTGCAACGTGGTAAAACACATGGTTCCATACATAAGGGTCGAAATGCTGATCTCATCGTCCTGGGTAACCAATTCATTATTTACTTACTGAATTGCTCAATGATTTGATCCGGTTACTCACTGGAGAGCAAATTTAGGCAATGTTTCTTTCCAGATGCTAAATATGTCTAAATTAATGTCCTAAGTAGTGCAACTACAAACAGAGAACAAAATTCCCATTGATTACTTCAGAATTATCCTATTTCCGAGAAATCTATAGACTTTCAAAACATAATTAGTTGGACTCGTAAGTTTCCGGGGCCGTGAATATGGCTTCGGGAAGAACTCAGAGTGGTAATTTCAAGCGAATGTCGATGAAAGTTTACAGATGCGCCACGATGGGAACACATAATCTATCAGTTCGGTGGACATAATGCACTTATCAAACATGTTGTTAAGAACGGCAATGTTGTGTACTCGAAACAAACATAGAAACACAACAAGAACTCGTTCGTGATCACATCTGCCGGTGAAGCGATTCCAACGTAAACTAAAAGATTATGAAGTGTTACTCTGGCTGATGACTAACGTATTTAGGTTGTTCATCTATGCAATGTGAATCGACTTCTTCCATAACATTCATAACAATTCATATAATTAATAAATGATTTCTCGAAATAAATAAACAGTTCAATAATATGACGGTATTCATCTCAAATTCAACATCTGAATTTGTTCGCGTTGACAAGTGAAGAAAGAACTCCAATAAATGAAAGCTAAACAAGTTCAAGATATTCGAATAAGCTTAACAACGAATTGACAGTGACAACGGTATTGTTCAGTTAGCAGCAACCTAATTAACTGATTATCTCAGAGCGACAATAAGAGTCCTAATGATAATGTCAACGATAATAACATGCGATGATGGAAATGAGGTTTCAGATATACCAACATGGTATCCCCAACATAATTTTACTAAATGAATATGCATGAGATAAACCGATGAGATGAAAATAGATAGCATAAAAATGTTCCGCAACCAGAAGCTTAATGCTTCTATCCACTGTGTCATGCATGATCCATGATAGTTCATCATTAGACAAGCAATCATCAGTATGATTGCGCATCAATAAAATAATTTCAAATGTATTCTTCTATGAGGATACTAATTGGGTTCTTCAGCCTTGAGGCAAGCTCGACACCCTTGACACCTCCAATTTTGGGTAATTTGAAGGTGCCAAGAGGTAATAGAGGGGCTCGGGAAACTGGTACTTCGTGCAGTTGTTATGTTATGATAGAATGCTATTGTAATGGTGTTTTTAACTCCGGTATGTAAATGCAGTTAGATGATGGCATGTATTTTCTGAGTATCATTAGCTCGTCCGAGACCTAAAAGGGTTTTCATTCGTTTTAACAGGATTCTCATTCTTTTCCTTGCTGCTATAATCACTCTCATAGCTTTTATCACCAAAAGTGTTCTCTTCTGCTAATTTCTCATTCATTTCACTCAACAATCAAATTCAAATTCTCATTCTATTGAATACACTCTATAATTGATCATTTGACTGGTGAGCAATGATATTCGATTGCTGTGTTGTTGTTTTCAGCTGTCAACACTCGTCAACGTATCAAGTAAACAGTATGTGCTACAGAATAAGAAATCGATTCGAACTGTGAAGTGAAATGAAACGAAGTGAATGAGAAAAACTCATCAAGAGAACGATATTCGCATGTAATAGCTATGAGAGTGAATATAACACGTCTGAAAAGAATGAGAATCCATCTGAATCAGTTTGAAATGAGCGTGTGACAGACAATAGCTTTTCTTGCAATCATAATCAATTGCAATAATGAGCAACACAACGGTCTAAAAAAAGGTCTAGCCATGTCGAATACCATCATAAAGTTCTGGTATCAAGGGGTGGGGGGGTACGGCAACCTGCCAGATCATCAAAGGAGTAATGGAGCACCCAAACGTGAGATCCACTGGTATATATTATTCTGAAGGATGACATTCCCTCCTATCCGATAATAATAAGAAATGTTACTGTTACTGGCTAAAGCTGAGCATCTTTGTAAACTCGTCCGACAAAATATATTCTTTTCTGAAAGTAGAGAATCTGAAGAATAGGATGATGCAGTGCAAAACTGAGAGTACCCTTAGTTTAGAATGGTGACCATGATATTGCCCATTTCCTGTATACGTTGACCAAAGCAGATACAATGAGTTCAAATGAGCGCCTTAACTCCACGAGATGGCTTCAGAAAATCATCAATATTACTTGGAGTAAACGAAACCGCCCGGTAACATATATAATTTTCTGAAACTAGAGAATCTGGAGAATCCGATGGTTAACAGAAACAAGCACGTTGTAGGGCAAACCTGAGAGTACCGTTGGTTTGAAAATGGTGATCCTCATATTGTTAGTGCTTTGTATACATTGATCTATACAGATACAATGTACTGCAATGAACGACTGAGCTACTTGAAGTGGTTTCAGGAAATCCTCAATATTACTTGGAGTGAACGGAATCGCCTGACAACACATATGTTCTTCTGAAAGTAGAGAATCTGGAGAATACGATGGCTGACAGAAACACAGCATGTTGCAGTGCAAACCTGAGAGTACCGTTGGTTTGAAAATGGTGATCCTAATATTTCAAGCGCTTTGTATATTGGAAATTTCCCTTTGGAATTCATTCCAACAACAATAAAAACTGCAAAGGGGAATGAGACGTTCCCGGTATCGAAAATGTTGCATTTACTCAAGTATTCAACTGTATGACCTTGATACTGTTTCTGTCTTCAATAAGTTTTGATTGTTCATTCGGTAGTCACAACAAAAGCGTTTAAGAAGTTTATGTGAAATGAAAGGACAATCTCAAAGAGTTAAGAGGATGTATTTTGTCATAAGTCATTAATTCGTCTTTTGTGACTATTCACATTTCAATTAATATTTCTCATATGCGCACTTCTGATGCGAAAGCACTTTAAATGTTTCTGTTAAAGTATTCAAGAGCCAATCACTTCATATTCTTGCGGAATAATTCTATTTAATCTCTTGTCCTTACTCAATCTGAATACGTATCTCCTTGTTGCCGACAACAAAATGTTTTTCGAGTGATGCGGTTCTAATCGCGCTAATTGACTTCGAAATCACCCTTGATTTCGAATTCAATAGATTCAAGTCAATAGATATGATTTCGAAGTCAATGAAAATAGATAGACGATTCATTTCACAATATAAGATCAGTTAGAATAATTTACGCGACTGTTTAAGGGCTGCTTTGAATGGGATTACTTTAAGAAAAAATTGTATCACATCGCTTTTTGCACTAACTGGTTTTGTTCTGTATGACCATAGACATTCCTCATGATATCCACTATGAAGTTTAAAACTGTTTGGTGTGATGTTCATTTGTAAGATACATCGTATGTGTTTGAGTGGCGTTGTATAAGCGCTAAAGGATGATGAAATGCTTTATTGTCTTTGAATTGCATTAAGCCTCGTCACTTTTAAGTCATTCAAGTCAATCGTTTTCAAGTGTGCGCTGCATATTGTCTGTCAACATTTTGTGACAAGTGGCAAACAATAATTTTGTAACAATACAAAAGCTAGTTAATGTGTTGTTGACTCAGGTTCCCTCAGTTCTTATTTAATACCAACATCTTTAGATCACTCCAAATTTCACCTCAGTGACCGTGTTTCATTTCATTTTCCAATTCTCTTTCCGCATTTCTTTGATTCTTGATAACATATCTTCTCATCATTGTGATCGTCATTTTGGGGTGCTTCTCTTCTTTGTTATCGTTTCAGACTTTGAAGTCTTGTTTTGATCTTGGTAGATATGACATTAGTAGGTATCCTTTAAAAATTTCCATATGGCCATGTGTGAATTATTGGATGGAATTCACAGGCTGCAGAAGGATATTGATAAATTGAATGAGTGTTAAAACTCATTTGTGGGTACAGTTCGTCCCGACTTTTGGTATTCTAATATTAAACGATTCCGAAAGAATTATTCTGAACCAATCGGATCTGTGAACTATGTTGCATGAAAAAGGATGATCAGCATTGATCATAATGATGTTTGGTCGCAGGACATTCAAAATAAGCAGTTCATCCGTTCGTAATGCATGATCAGGCATCAATTGGTACAGATTAAGGACAAATTCTCTCTTCAATATCCAGAGCAATGATACTATTAGCGCCCAGTAATAATAATAATAAAAATAAGTACTTAATTGTTGTTTATGTTTCATGATATGAAGCGGGCTGTGAATAGCCATCAGTAACTGTTATCATCCGTATATAATTATCAAGAACTTTACCAAACATATTATTTCATCATCTTAATTTATATCTTTTTTGAGGGAGAAACAGCTGACATAGAAACGTTTGAAACGGCTGAATGCCCGTGAAGTTCGGATCGTACTTCCGTTCGAAGGGACTGGTCTGTCGATAGTACTAATCGGCTTTGTGTCGTTTTATGTGAGCAATGCACAGATAAGAAGTGATTTGAGTTGAATTTTATTCATGAATGATAATATCCGGTGTATAATATTGTCTGTTATAATCTGACTCAATGTGATGATTGCTTATAACATGAAACTTTTGTAACATTCATTTTGCTTAATTTATTGACGTACTGTTTATTTATTTTGTAGAATATAGTCTATTTCATTTTTTTGATTGGTTGATGGCTACTGTATAAATAATTCTTATGCTTTTGGGAGAAATTTACTTTTTGTTGAAGAAGCAGTGAATGTTCCGTTAAGTTTTACGGAAGTAGTTGCATTGGCATTATAAAGTTGAGTTGCATTAGCACTATAAAGTAGCATTTAGGTGGCATTATAAAGTTGCATTAGCATTAGCATTATGAATTGAACCTTTTTAGAATCTATGCAAAATGTTCGTTTATGCAATCAATTGATTGTCACTTTGAAGTAAAGCAGTGCTGTTTTATTATGCATTTCCTTACTTCCATATGCCAGTGAATATTCAAATTTTGAATATTTTCATGCAGTTTCTGCCGTATCATGTCAAGAATAAATGAGAATGTGATTGTTGTGGATTTGGATGGATCGTGCGTGATTCGTAATCATTTCGATAGGTCGCCAGAATTGGAACTAACAATACAATAAATCTTTTGTTGGAATGATTGATGATCTCATATCGCAGTGAAGAAAATCATGCGAATTGTATAAGGTGAGATATGGAACAATTCGAATCATCGTTTATTTTTATGAGAAATCATCAGAATATTAGTGAGAATGATGAACACGTTGGAAAATTATTTCAGAATCGTGTGGAATTAAATGTGAGATATAATGATAGACAAATTTTCGTTACGTGACAATAAATCACTGAGTGGATGTGATATTTGCATGCATTTTACAAGGAATCTCTAATTATTATCACAAGCAAGTCCTTTCTGATCGCAGAGAAACCTTTAAGTAATTCGGAAATCTCCTTTCAGTTTCATCTATCGTTCGATATACATACTTAATTTGCCCCCTCGAACTCGTAATCGTTCAATGCATGAAGTTTTGGCTGTTCGAATCCTGATCTTTTAAATATTTTTCTGTTGGTATATCAAGTTCCAATAGTATATTATTATGATATGAATACATGTGAACTCACTTGTAGTGTTTTATCCATTTTTGCAGGGTTTCATGTTCGCTTGCTGCATTTCTCTTGAATCGAGGAGCGTTTCAATCGAAAGGGCGTTTGGACAAATCAATGAACGCATTTATTCATTGCTCATAAAGCAAATCTATTGTAAACATAAATCATTGTAAAATGATATGCTGCTTATTCGCTTCATGTAATGATTATGCTTTAGCATATATGACTATATACGAGTTGGTTTTGAGATAAACTATACAGCATTAGAGATCAGCAATAATGAAGGTGTTATAGTGGTTGTTATCTTGTGATTTATGTCTTCACTGAATCAAATATCTGCATGATAGGATATGTGCTATGTGCAACTAAACTAATCCATAAAATCATCAAATAAGCAATTCCTTCTTTATTTAGCCTCGAACGACTATTATTCAACTATTATTCATCATCGACTCTAATCATTCATTCATCAATTCTTATTTTAATGCATCTCTAATGATCCATCTCGCACTTGAATTCTCATCCGAACTACACCAGAACGACCTACTACTCTTAATACCTTAACATTCCATATTGTACTATTCACTATTGGTTACTTCATAGTTATAACTTGGAAGCATTTCCGCTCGAAGTAAGATACTCGAAGCATAAAATGTAGTCAATCAATAGTGAAGCATAAAATCAAATCAGTTTATCATTAGCACACTGGCATCAATTTCCCTCAATTTAAACATTTTTTTCATGAGATCAAATGGCTGACTAAATTTACATAGAAAAATTTCAGCCTATCAATTTCCAGAGAAATTTGTTCGAGCATAAAGCATTTCTTAACGTTCAGTGACTTTTGGGGCATGAATGTAGACTATCTTTTTTGCTGCTTTGAAAATAAAGGATTAATGAGTGGCACTGATTCATCAGCTAATATGAGATCTCATAAAAATGTCATTTATGGTAGCCGGATGAGATCGGACCGGATATGTGCTACGTGCTGCATGCATGTGCAATCGTTTCGGCATTAAGCCACTGCTTCCATCGATTGCGTCGGACGCCTTCTGAATCACTCTAATCGTATCATTATGTTATTATTTATTGCTTCATTACTGCTGGAACAGATGCACCATCTCGACAGCACTTTTAAGAGAGTCATGCAAGAAGCGATCAATAAAAGTGGATATTCTGAGTGGATCAGTCGGATTATTCGACAAGGAACTTCATGTTCAACGACAAAGAATCTTTTTGCTGTAAATTTTAACAATGAAGTGATTAAAAGTATCAGATCGCGATCCATACAATATTATTCATTTCTGTATCATTTATTACCTCTTCATTCCATCAATTCGTTGACCATATGTGATAGTTGCAACTGATAAATGGAAGAAAATGACATAAAATATATTCTATAAAAATTGAGATGTCTTGTTACTGAGGTTTCAAAAGAATAAGTCCCAATGGGAATCATACAGACAAATTGTCAACTTATTCCTAGGCGTCATCATTGAGAGGTAAATTGTTGACAGTAATGTGCGGGGTATTTTTGCTCGATAGCCATCAACACTGATCTGCACAAATAATGTACTTTTAAAATGCCTGCAGTGAAAGTGATTTGGATAAATTCGGATAATGTGAAATATTCGAAGTGACTCCAATTTTTTTCAAGCCTCCACAATTATTTTCAAGTGTCTTCCTTTGCAGTAGCTTGCAAGGACTTCCTGGATCACACTATTAAAAAAGCATAAGTTTTGCTGAACAGAACGAAAAAATCAGCAGGGAAAAATGCAATAAAAATAATGCATAAGAAGTCAACGTAATGAACTCAAACGATTTCACAATCATCAAATAATCATTAAAATAAATTGAAGAGCTACTTTGAGCTGAGCAGCAAGCGGAGGAATACAGAGGAACACAGCAACTTCAACTGAACATTTCATTATTCAGCAAGTGATAAAACTATTGATCAGTACAAATGTGAATGTTTTTTGTTGCTGATATGATATGGTTCACTATCACTAGTAACAACAACAACAACAACTGTTTCGTGGGTTTATATTTCAGTTCTCATCCGCAAATAGTGCGCCTGAGATCATCATCGTAAACTCTTATTTCCCTTTTTCCCCCAAAAAAATTTTCATTACTATTTATTTTACTCTCTCTTATCTTACTATTCCACAAACACATCAACGATCAGGATGCATTTGAGAAACACTCAAAAAATTTCGTTTCCATTTCAAGCAAAGCGCTGCAGTTATATTCTTGACAGCAAATCTTCCACAGATACCGTACTCCTTACCACTATTTATCTTTCGCATTCGTCATTTATGTTACTATTAGTCATCGCTTTCAAACGATAGCAATCACTCGCAATAATTCCGAAATCTAATCAACAGGAAAATGTCCGGATTACGATATCGCAATGACAGTAGTTAGCGATGGATGAATCACATCGTACTTTTGCATTATTTTACATTCGTCAGTAAACAAATGAATCGAATAGAGTTCATTGCGTTATGTAATGCTGCTGAGCAACGAGTTTAGAAACTCATTTGACGTCACCAGGCATCCTTTTGTGCGTAACTGAAATATGATTCAGATTGTGAGTGCAGATGGTTGATTGATTGGAATATTTGAGGTAATACGGCGATGACGTTGATGAAATGAGGTGGTAAACTGATGCGTTTTGCAGTTGAGTGAGGAATGCTGGAATCATCAGAAACGTTCTGAGGGGAAAAGTCTTTTATGCGTAGCCGATGGTTGATCCATCGTCCAAATATGGTAGTTGAGGTTCGGGATGATAGAAGAGGAATTGGAACGGAATAGAATGAGAATGAGGAATTTGAGTGAGAGAATCGAGTAAAATATTAGAGGTGGAGTCAACAAATGACAGCCGATGAGGCAACCAACTGGTTATAAAAGCATGCGGATAGGGCGGAGCGCGTTTCGGCGACGTTTAAGCCAACGTATTGGTATCGTTGCATTGTGAACACGATGGCACAGAATCACGTAGATGTGGATGCGCTTTTGGAAGATTATGCATGGAGACATTTTCGGGATATTCAAAGTTTGCGGAAGACAAGATTGGATGATTTTAAGAATCTGGAACGAGATGACGTCGAATTCGTTCTGGTGAGTGCTTTTCATAAATCTGAAAGTGTGGCGAAAAATTAAAATCCCTTGATAATCCTGGAGGAGGATATTTCCATTTTTTTTCTTGTGCTTGAAGTTTGCAGTATCACCGTAGAAGTTATTTGATTTAGTGTATGGTTTTGCGTACAATAGGTAAGGCCGCGTAATCTGTATCTTTTACAGATCACGGTAGGATAAGATTTTTGCAATCAATCGCAATTGTTTGGTGAAATTAAGTTGTCGTGTTTCATGCATAAACTCCCTTCAGAATGATTTCTGAATTCAGTTTTTCTGTAATCATTGTAATATGCTTGTATATTTATTTACTCGCTGAATTTTCAACAAAATTGACTTCTGCTGATAATTCATCATAAAGCTTTATCTAAATGCGATGGTTTCGGTTCATTCATGAAGCCATCCTGGATATTCTTCTACTCTCTCTTAAAGTTAAATTATCATCGCATTTTTAATTGATCATCACTCTTTCATTGCGGCGATATTTTTGCTCACAATGATCAGAAAGTATCACTGTCGAATCAATAAGTCAGTCCAAAAAACGACTGCTTATATCTCATCGTATAGTACATAGCGATAACAATCAAGCACTTTTCACAAAAAACTATGCCAATCATTTTTCTGTGTTCTATTTAATCAGTTTAGTCTTGCAAAAAGATACCTTTCGTTCGTCCTTATCAGAAGCGAATTTCATTTTCAAAATAAATCCCACTCCAATCTCTTCCGTCATCGCTTGAAACACCATATTGCAGTCGATTTCAAAGCCATAATATGCTAAATATCACTATTTTACTCAACGATAATATTGAGTAAATACTCTATCATGAATGTTTAACAATATTGTTTAACATAATGATTTGTTTGTGTATTGATTGAGATTCAATTGGATATGCGAGTGTAAGAGGATAGGATAAATCTACAAAGTTGAGAAGAAGGAATTTAGTTTGTTAGTTCGCTTATTTACAAGCCATTCAAAAGCTGTTCAAACTTTACGAACATAAGTGTTTGATTGCATTCGGATTGCAGCATTCGGTTATCGATATTACAGGCAGACAGGCACATTACGACGACGAACAATGTGTTTGCTTGTTTCATTTCTTTCCAATACAATCTGAATCAATCGTTTTGTTTTCCACTGAATATCTCCCACCGAACATTAGTCAGTCTTCTGCTGTTGCTTTTCGATAATCAATTACAATCAACGGTGCCTGACCGATCGTATCATCAGCCTTTCATGATGCAGATAGTAAAGCACTACAAAGAAGGGAACGGAAAACATTATATTTCTTTATAAACAGCCAACAAAAATTATTCATTTCGATAGTTTTTCACATTTCATCTCAGCAAGACGTCTGAAATCTTTGTTCAGATGTACCAAAAGATTTAGTATCACCTATGTACTAGACGGGTTATTGACTAATGAATAATTCTGGAAACTCAGATTATTTCTAGCCATAGAAAGTATTCTTTTCGATGAAACGAGCAGTTTGCGGTGTGAAATTATAGACAATTTTCAAACTTACTGAAAAATTTAGCTGATACGTTGATGTCAGCCTTTACATAAGTGCATCTAACGATCGATTTTTCCAGTAAGCGCTAGGATTTGCAGTAGATGCCGTATGTATGGATGGCACTCCCCATATACATCAGCAATTTGCTTCCTCACGATTCTATGGATTCTGACTTGTATAACTCCTGAGGCAGCTTCATCTACACGCTCTTTTGCGATCATCTTTTGCTTGCCACTCTCATTCAATGACATTCATTTCTCTGCATTTTGAAATCTCACGATGGGCATTGGCTAAAGTGAATGTTTTAGAGGATTACGGTTGCTCTGCTTTTATGAGCATGTAAGGATTACTTGTTGTTTGAGGCGCATTCCATCGCTTTCAATGCTTTAAAAGGAATGAAATGTTCAGGAATATATATGCTTTTAATAATGATAATTAGATTGATTTGACTGGCTCAGAATAGTGATAACTCTTATGAAATCCGATGTTTCAAATGAAATGAGATGGCTCTATTCGATTTAAAATCCACTCCTTCGAAACTGTGAATGTTCAGGTAAATTTAGCTTTTGATATTATCTTAGCTAGTGAATCATCGTTTGTTGCGGATTAGAAAATATTAGGGAAGAAATAAGATAAGTGTACACGATATCAATTGATCGATAAAAAATCGGTTTGTGTGCAGATGCTCTTAATAATCAAACTCTGAGGATTAATGATATTATCGCTAAGAAATTGAAGTGCAGCAGTGATATTCAATTGCAAAGTTGCATTGGTATCTAGTGATAAGATTATATTTTCATTTATCAGCTACAACTGATATGAATTATCAAAGGAACTGAATCATTCACGCAAATGAACGAAACGACCTGGCTTCCAGCAAATTGAATTCAACTGAGTGGTTCCCGTCAAGATATAAGGTTATTATAGATTAGCAATAGGAAGTTGTACTGATCAGTCTTAATCAATAAGTGTGACTCAACATATTAATCGATGCAGCAATGTTAATCACCTGAAGATGTTATTTCAAGGAACGTTCAACGTTGTGATAAGAAAAATGTTTTTGATAATAAATGAGGCAGCTTGAAAAGTTTCGCTACGGCAAAATTCATCTCATACTATTGGAATTCTACAACTTATAGGCGTCTTTGGAAGCATTCGAAAGAATATCGAAACTTTTTAAAGGGGTAATTAATTTAACGATTATAATTTACCCTACGGATGAAGACAGGTCGAAAAAACGTTTGAAAACATTGCCGTTGATATGAATGTGCAGAAGTGTTTTAGCACTAATGAAATTTGAAGCTTTGAGGAATAAGATTCATTTCTAATTTCGAGCACAATTTCATTATTCGAGCAACACTGAATAATCTAACTTTATGATGTGCTTATAAAGATTAAATATAGCATCATAATCTGCTTAGTTCGAAATAGCATTATCGCTTTCGCGCAACGTTAATAAGTAGTATACGGTGGTACTTGAGAGGTGCGCATTGCACACGAATGGATTAACTCCAAACGTCAATACGTAATCCATTAGTGGTTGTCACACATTGAAATACCAACATAGAACCGGTCAATTCCCTATTACAGTACGTACCCATTCAGTCAAGTGAAAAATTTCAGTTAACTGATTAACTTTTCTAAATTTCAGTTCATCACGTAATATTTTCTTTGCAATTACCTTTGTAATTCCGTATTCTACTGATCGTGAGTTTATTCTACTCAGTCACATGTTGATCTGATGGCAGGCTATTCCTATCAACCAATAGCAAATCCACAGTTGTTGTTCATGTTTCTCACTCTTTCGTTTCATGCTATGTAAATCTGTACTGGTGAAATTCCATGGATACTATGGGATGGAATATATTTTTTGTCAGGAATTGAATCGAAAGTAACCACGAATTGTTAATGAGTAGCTTGTTCAGTGATGCATATGTTATTAGAGTTAATATCTGAATACTCGGAAATAAGCATCATAATGATAATGTTGAATGAACTGCATCGATTCGAATTGAGAGAAGTGCCAAAAAGGCATTATTCAGTTTAATTTGTGTTCTCCGGAGCATTACAAACAAACACATTCTGACAGACAAATAGGCACATAATGAGTGGAGGAGAGTCTCAATCATTCAAATGACAGATAGATACACAAACAAGTTAACTAACTAACTAACATACTTAGAAGCCTTTCAAGTTGTCGAGGATTTGGATGGATATATACGAGATTAGCGTAACGAAGAGAGTCTGCCTCATGCCTCGGCTCATTCGTTAGCAATATAGACAGTCTTTTAGGGAGAAAGATACCCTTTAGCGATGATAATTAACATTAATTCATCGTTATCTCCTTCACAACTTTTCTATTTTGCATCACTCAAAACAACAATTTCAATTGCAAATCAATAGTGTTGAGTGTGTTGTGCTGAATGCCGTTAATGTTGAAGAAAACATTAATTAGCGCAGTTTAACCGATAGACACTCAATGCGCTTCAATCGGAAATCAAATTAACGCTCTTTATTCAAAATTGCATTCATTAATGCATTTCCTAGGTGATTATTCGACATTAACATACGAGATTGGAACTCGTCTAAGAATGATTTTTGATCAAATTCGAAAGTTTGATATCTCATGTGTGAAGTGATTTAGAGAAATAAATGATCATAGAAGATCAAATAACTTTAAGTCTTACTTTCCTCAAAGAAAAGTTATACCCATAACCTGGCGCTTTTTCAAAGGTATTTTTAGAGGCCTTGCATTGAGTGAAGTTGAAGATTCAATCTTGGGACTATACAGGAAAATTCAAGTGAACTTTCAATTGTTTCAATTTCAAAATTCCTCATTCCTGTTCTTTCGTTGATCTTGCAAAAGGCTCTCAACCGTTCATATGCAAATTGGAATGTTTGAAGCGCATTTATTTTCATGAATCGCTTCATTAAACATCGACTTGCATTGCTTCACAATCACAAAATCTCCTCGATCCCTTTATTGTATCCATTATGACGAAACATTGTTGTATTCTATTCTATGATTGAATGTGTTTCGGTTCACATCCTAATTGAATCGAAACGATGCTTTCAATTATACAAAAGAAGATACGAAACACCCCTTTGCTGTATCGCATGCATTTTTAGTATAACGTGCAGATTGCCTTGCAAACAAAATTGCATTTGACAATTGCATAGCAATTTTCCCAATCATTATAACAACTGTACACGTTATTCGTTTCGTTCGTTGAGGATTTATGAGCCATTTTTTTCGGGTTCACAGCAATAAGAAAGAAAATGTACAATAAAGATTTTCCAGTCAGCAAGTCGAAGAAGTCATAAATATGAGTAATTGCAACTTTTGTGGGATGTGTCTGTGTGTCAAACGCCTTTCGCATGAACCATACTACCGACAGAAGATTGTATTTTTCGCAGTAATTGATGACTTCGTTCGGTTGCTTTCCATCGAACAATAGAACAATTTTCAAATCGCAAAATACAGTCACATGATTGCGGCCGTCTTCTAATCGTTCAAAATAAATGTCATTTCGTGTGAGTACAGCAAAATTCGAAAGTTTCACTGTGATTACGAAAAGAAAAATGTGACTTCTGCGATTCTCATGATCTATTGTGCGCTTAAAAGTGCTGGGAAACAGTGGAGTTTCACACACAATTCGACGCTTTGATGAATCATGGAATGTAATTGATAAAGGTTTGGTCTTCATGAGATTTCCCCAGCAGATCTTTATCTACGAGCTAGACAAGTCATCAAGAGGTCATGAACACGTGAGCTAAATCTGAGCCGTGCAGTGGGCTCATATTATGAATGAGTGAGCTATTGCAAATGTGCTTAGGTTATGAGTGAGCAATATCGCTTTTCGGAAATCCCCATCGGTGATAACGAGAGAAAAATGTTGCGTCCTTGCAGAACAACTGAATAAATCACACAGCAACTGAAAAAAATCATTCTTAATTCATCCCATCTCCTTTCTGGTCTAGAATCTCATCTTTTGAATTTATTGGTTCCCAAAACTCAAAGCACACCTTCAGCTTCGTTGGTTTGAAACTTCTTTGGTCACACTCAAAGCTGTTTACATATCTTTAGTATGAAATGACTAAAAAGTGAACTGATTTGATGCGTTATTGGATGAACCCCCATCTGTGCACATTGTAAAATGTGTTTTTGATTCAAGTGAAGCATTTGAAATGAGTGACAACGGGAAGCCGTAAATGTATTCATTGAGTTAAGCGCATATGGATTTGATTCGCTCATAAAGCGGAAGACATCGATTGTCTTGTTGTGCATTGTTGTTGTTGTTGTTGTTGCATTACTCTTGATTGATCCTTCGTCTGAATATACCAATTCATAATTTAGTCATTACTGATTAATGCCATATTACTAGCAGTGCTAGAAGAATTATTATTGTTTGCGGTATTGCTTCGGGATTTCACGGATCGATGAGAACAACGGCAGATTTCGTTTCAGTATCAGTGTTTTTACCGTAATCAGCTACACTTTCCGCTACTTACAAGGAAGCATACCCTAACGAATATCACATATCCACACTCACCGAGATATGCTCCCCTGGTTTGCTCTACCTTAAACGATCCGCTCAACGATGCAAAATAGATTGCTTTTAAAGTGCAACAAACAATAAGCGTATAGTCTCTTAGGATTGTTGCTCGTAAAGGTTCTCAGTGCCGCCATTGTTAGGCTGGATTGAATTAACGAAATGAGTTAGTTCTTGCACCAGTTCGGATGACTCATTCCGGCATTGATAAATGACCGTTCGACCCCATGTGCATTCACTCCCAGGAGGACTCCCTGTAGAGCGATGCGCCGAAAAAAGTGTTTGCGCTCACAGTGGGTGGGTGATGTGCTCAGTAACGGCGCAAATAATCGCTTTAAAACGCAAACACCTCTCCTCAGTTGTCCGACCAAACTGACTGAGCTATAGGTGGGATATTAATGGAAGGAACTGAGAGAAACGTATGAGATAGATGGAGGAGATAAGCATGAATGGGAAAAAAACGAAATAAAAATGAATTAGATTTACGGTCGAATCGATGAGAACAACGGCAGATAACGATCAAAACGTTGAATCGATAACATTTGTTATATAACAAATCAAACAACAAAAATGATTAAATCTTTATGTTGTTGTGGAATGCTTTCAATTCAATGTACATAAAAATTCATTACTGATGGAATTGACGAGCGTCAGCACGAGTTATTTTAGATTGGCATTGATTTCGTGACCTTCTACCATACAAAAAGCCTAAATTCATAGTGAACAGGTATAGAAATTCTTACGGAGATTATGAAAATTCCAGATAATACGTTCTGAAATGAATGCGAAAATAAGCAAGAATCTTATAAATTACAAGTAACTCAAACGAATGATTGAGGAAAAAGGAAGCAGAAATTCCAGCGACTAACATGAACCAATAATTTCTTATTCTCGAATTTATCCATCAATAAAAGCATTTTGTCTGTGGATCAGTGATCTACCTATCGATTGATGATCT
Source organism: Anisakis pegreffii (assembly GCA_035041965.1). Lineage (NCBI taxonomy): Eukaryota > Metazoa > Nematoda > Chromadorea > Rhabditida > Anisakidae > Anisakis > Anisakis pegreffii. Next base: position 57,276 of record JAPYMA010000494.1, read on the forward strand.
GCAACTGAAAAGGAACCCTGGAGCCACCCTAATGAGGATTCAGATGCTATTCGGAAATGAAATAGTTGAACGTTTCTTACTAGAATTTAATACTTCCCAACCGTTAATAGGCGTTTGATGATGCACTTTATCGCATTGACTGAGGAAGAAGTTAGACTCGAAAAGAAGATTCTTTCGAGCAAATTTCGTCTGATTCATAATTGTCATGTAATCGGTGACATTGCATAGGAACGAGTTACGAGTTTGCCCATTCTCATTATGATATTCATGGTTGCTCACAAATCGCAATGCAATTATATAGTTGTTTTGCTCGTTTAAGGGTATTTAGTGTGATTGTGTGCGGTAATATGCTGCGTTTATTTGTATATACACTCATACGTACATAATATGGATTTAATCAGAAACAATTTTCAAGATTACAATCGCTAAATGAATATATGAACATATCACTCACTCACCATACACTCGCTAACTTAAAATTGCACTCATCGTCAAGTGAGGGAACAACCCACAATTATTACTATTCAAATGAATGTTCCTCTGAATGACATTCCTGAATATTTTAGTGAAAATAATTGACTAACTATAAGATTTTTGAGCAATGGAATGTTCATGTATGTGGAAAAGAAAGTCACTATTGCTAGATGTTCATAATGTTCACGGAATCCTGCGGTGTTAATTTGAGATCCAACATTCAAATTGCTGGAATTTCAGAATCGAAAGAAACTGATCGTAGTTCACGATGAGCCAAAATATTCACATCTCAATCCAATGGGCGCACGACCGTACACTCTGTTCAAATCGATCTACACGAACAATACAGATCGTCAGCAAGAGTATTCGTTCAAAACCGAAAGAACCACCGAGAGCGTGTGCAGTATTATTCGTGAACAAGGCTACATGATTGGAACTGAAGCCGAACTGACACTAAAAACTCCTTGTGAGTTGAATGCTTTGATTATTTTTGTCATGCCCAGGTGTTATCCCTTGTGCGACACTTGCAGAATGCTTTTCCAAAGGATCTTCATATGATTATACGGTATCAATATTGGAATGTGTGTGTGTTTCGTATTGTTTCATGAAGTATCAATCAAAAGTTTAACTACCGATTAGGCTAACTTATAGCATCTTCATCTCTCCTTCACTTCAGCAAGAACTCCAAAACTATGTTCAAAATGAACTGATTTGGTAACATTAAGCAAACAACTTGCAAACTGAACATTACTACACAAAGCTGCATATTTATAAAGAAGATTCATTGGTTGATGGATTGCGTGCCGTCGTATTATCCGCATGATTCCCACGCGGATTGCCTTTCTAATGTTGTTGTGCACAGTTCATTTTGGAAATGGAAGAAAGGTGATGATAATAGCAGAGTAAATAAGGGATTATGGCACGGGCTGAAGACTGATATTAGGAGAGCGCATGTGGTGAATTTTGTTTGAGGGAAAATGAGTGTGTGTGGATTGTGAATTGCTAGACTCGTTCATTGACAAGTTGCTTTGATCAGTGGAGTGTAACGATCGCCGTTAGCCATAATGATGACGATGTTGGTTTGCTCATTAGACAATTCCCAAAAGGGGATTTATTTACGCATTCAAACATATATCTTCCGTCTCTGAATCGATAATCGAAATCGGAATGTGTCAGTTATTTAGCAGCAATAATAATAATAACACTGAAACCATAAAACTAACAGCAGCAACACTTCATTATATTTGCTGATTGTGAATGTGCAATGAGACAATATTCAGCAAATATTTGTGCCATCATGAAACATAAAACAATTTCTTTGATATTTGTTAAAACTCACGGAAAACGTTCAAATAAATCTAAAGATGTGCACTTCATGAGATTATTGTCGTCTTTTCACGACGGCACTTCGAAGGGGAAGTGAAAATTTCCGGTCGTTAACAACTAGAAATGAGCAATCCTCACCGTGCAAGTTCCAATAGATACTTCCTCAGTTTCTCCCAGAAAACCAATCGTGTTCAGGCCATTGCTCACATTTTCAACTTCTATCATTTTGCGTCTAATGATCAGAATGTTTGTTTGTAGGTGAAATCGCCGAGATGAAAGCCGGTTTCAAACACGAAATGCAATTCAATAACGTTAATGAGAATGCAAAAAGCGAGCTGCTATCGTGGGGAGTGGATAGCAATGTTGTGGTACCAGCACATTATATCACCGAAGCATCGATCATTATCGAAGAGATGAATTACCAAGGCACTTACACAGTTACCACTACTCTATCGGGTTTTGTTACGATCTCAATAAGAAGGTACTGTCCTGGATTGTAGCAAAAATTCATTATTGCTTTCACATTCTGCATTCAACTAGCAAGAAGATTTTGCGCAAGATACGAGATGATGTAAAAATATATCAGTTCAAAGCAAATTTGAAAAGAAATCATTTCATACGAATAATTGAAGAAATCGCAATGAAACGCAGTTTATTATCTGTAGCAGTAATAAGAGTAGACCTAATCGTTTAATATCTCACACTTTATACCATACTAATCGTTGTTGTAATCATCATTTTCGATATCAAACTAGCTAAAATACTGGTGTGTCAGTTTAAACAAAAACCTTTTGGTTTAAGGAGGAAAGACGGTGCCCTTGTTTTGCCGTTGACAATGAATATCGTAGAAGTGTTCCGAGAGTATCTAGACTCCCGAAACGCTCGAAAGGAAGTGAAGGCGGCAGCGATGATTCTCGACAACAAGTCCGTGCGGATAATCTCAAAAGGAAAATGCCAATTCCAGGTTCGGTATCATTTCACAAGACCTGAATTGATCTTCTCCGATAACATAGTCATTGTAAAGTGCAAAAACATTCGAACATTCAGAAACGTCATGAATATTTCTGTTTGTTTTTAATTAACATTGAGTGAACAACGCAAGAATTGCTTCCAGTAATAATTGACACGATTATGAAAAATGTAATTCGATAATTTTAAATGAAATTTGAGAAATAAACTAAAGCAAATAGGGAATGTTTACTCAGTCCAATGATCATTCAACCAGCAATAATGATCGCAAGATATCGCGCATAAATGAATATGTGCACATCCTCCATCATAACATTCAACTCATAACTTCTCATGATTCATCTTTCCGTCCGTTTGCATGAGACAAACTTGCTCAGATCAAGTTTTAGGCAATAGTATAACTAAACAAACGCGTGCACTTGAATCTATATGTATAAACAAATGAATTTAAAAATTATCGTGAAATAAACAATTTTCAACAGATTTGTCCCCTAAAATCAGAGCATAAAAGTAATCTGCGATAATCCTCAGAAAGCCATCCATCAACTTTCAGTTTGCCCTTAAACAACGAATCGATCTCAAAGAAGAACCACTGGGCGATAAAGAGAAAATGATGATCGACTAATGCTTGAAGACGTTTTCTTTGGTTTATGAACGGATCTTAACGAACAACTGAACGCATATTAGAAGACTTTTTATTCAAGAAGTCAAGCACCATTTGTGAATATTTCATCGATAATTGAAATGATCTGTTATTGATATTGGTTGATCTGCTTTGTATAAAGTTACTGTGATTTTACAAATGATCAATTGATACTTAATCCTAACGTTCGTTGAAATCTCATCTAATCACCAAACAGATTCCCATTGAAGTTTTTTAAAACAAAACGTATATCCCAAATGTGCATATAATGTTCAAAGCCAAAGTTATTCGATCCATACATCCATTTTCAAGTAGCCACTTGAATAAAATTTATAGTGGTTCATGCATGTCACCATTGTCACTGTTCCATTGTCACTAAAGAATTCATTTGAAGCAGAATTCAGACGCTATTTTCACTGCGACCAATTTCTTTCAGTTTTGGGCTCAGAAACCGTTGTGATCGCTGGAAAATACAGCAAACATTGATAAAAGATTATGGTTTTATCTGAATTCAGTCTTCAAGAGTTCATAACTTTGTGCGGTTGTTGTTCTGAGCGTTTAGGCGAAATTTCAAGGATCAGGCAAAATATTGTTTGGTCGAAAGAACATTCCGTTTTGATGATTTCTCAACAGATGCAACTAATCAATGATTGAAGTTTCCACTGAGGCATTTCTCTCTTATGTTACTATCTCTGAAATATGTTGTGTAAAATATTTCTTTAAGAAAACTTTGTTTTTGGTTGTTTTTTGCAATGTATTGAAAGAATAAATGTAACGTCTCGTCGGGAAATCGCTGATCATTTTGATTTTTCTGAAACCGGAGAATCAGTAGAATCTGATGGTCGAGACGAATCAAGATGTGTTGCCGTACAAAACCGGTAGTATCGGCTAGATTGAAAACGGTAATTCTGGAAATGCTAGTACCTCGTATACATTGATCAATGTAGATACAATGTGTAGAAATGAGCGGTTCAGATACATGAGATGGTGTTAGAAAATCATCAATATTACTTCGAGAAAACAAAACCGCCCAACAATACATATATTATTCTGAAAGTAGAGAATCTGGGGAATCTGATATCGTGCAGAAACCAGCATGTTATTGGGCAAACCTGAGAAGAGCAATTGTTTGAAGATGGTAACACTCATATCACCTGCCGCCTAAATGAATGTATTAGAGAAAGGAACCTTCAGGAAAACGATCAGCCATTTCCCTGAAGATAAGCAAATCAGCCGAGGATCTGAGCCATTTGCATAACTGGAATTGTAGTTATGGTTTGTTGTGGATGTGAGTGATTATTGTATCGGATAAGAATGGTTATTCAGGATATTGCTTGAACTGATCAATGCGGATGATTTACAGTCTATTTGCATGTTGACGAACAGTACGGATTCTTTTTTTAAAACTTGTAATGTTAAGCAGAAAAATGAAAAGAATTAGGAAAGGAAAAGATAAAAATTAAAAAGCGGTGTTTGTGCCGGAATAATCCTTTCATTGAGATGAGGAATGTGAGAGTCTTAAGGCAACCGGGATCCTAATGGCTGATCGAAATATATTTGTGCGTGATCTTATGTGCTACTCAGTTCAAGAATCTGAGTTGTTTGCATGATGGATGAAGCTTATTGTCAGTCTAGTGATATGGGTTTATGGATTACCTTGTTAGGTTCCACGCTTCCAAACAATCGAATGTCGAGCGCTCTATGATATCCATACATAGCACAATGGAATGTTCTTGATTTTCTGAGAATTATACAATCGCTCTGTTTAGCGGCAGACGCATTAGTATGTCTTTTCGAACCCTTACTGGAACTGAATAAATTTCTTCGGCCTAGTAGTGTCCTTAGCTTTACACGAAAACGCCCTGAAGTTTCTGGTACCGTTGGATAGAGGAGATTCCAACCAACTGAAGTGGCTCATGTGCTCTCGGCGGAATTCGATTGTTGTTAGAGTTGGAGATAAATCTCTTTTTTAGTGGCAGAATCATTTATACTGTAGGATGAAACGATTAATGATAACAGATATTCCTTCAGTGATAAAATGATTGATTAGTAGAAGTTAGTTTTTTTAAGCGATAAAATTTGCTCTAAATAATTATAATATTTTCTTTGTTTCATACAGATGAGTGAACTTTTTACTGCTTGATCCTAATACTCTTATTTATGCTTTCTCTCAATTGGGATTCGTAGGGTTTCAGATGCATTTTGCTTCTTCATGTTTCCATTTATATGCCAATATTATACAATGTCATCTCTTATACGATCATAATTGTTACCGTATGCCAACTATTTTGACGATTAGATGAAGAAACGGAAACGGTAGAAATGGAATGATGAGCTTTGGCGAATCTTCCTTCTTTTAGCAAATTGACGATCCTTCGTGTTGACAACTATGTGCTAATGTTTAATTTTGGATGCATATTATGCTCGAAAATTTTAACTTGAGTATATTTTAAGAACTAGTTTCGCACACCTAATAGTTCATCCTGAATAAAGGTGTTTAGATCGTCAACTTCGATTCTGGACGGTGGTCGCATGTCTTCGGCTAATGGAATGCATCAACGGAGACCACCACAAAGTCGGGAAACCGGCGATTCTGAACCCCAGTTAAATGGTTTTGATGAGGATATGGCCCGTTTTCAGAAGATCTACGCAGAATGTTAGTAATCTTTGTCACAATTTGCGGATGAAAGCTTGTGTAATTTCACCGTTTCAATGGTTTCCATTTCATCCAACTAACCGATTCCACAAGAAAGTTGCTGAATTTATTGTTTAAAGAGTCACTGGTGAATGTTAGGAAAATGGCAATGAATCTATTGAATTTGCATCATATCTGCGTCCGTAAGGAAGGATATCAGTCAGAAATTTTAAAATAAAAGCTGGAACAAACGGCATCAACATTACAAGTAAATTTCAGGTGAGGTACTGGAGCCACCAGAATGGAAGAGTGGTCTTGAGCGTGGTAAAGGGGATTTTGGTAAGACGATGTTTCGACGACTATTCCACTGGGGTCCTATGATTGCAATTGCCATCACACTTTCGGTATGTATCAGTAAATAATATTTCACATTTGTTCATCCATATTCAAAACAATGTTTGTCTCAATATTTCTCAACATAAAAATGCGGTGCAGTCATGTTACATGTCAGAAAAAACCAATCCTTATGGAATGCTTCCGGTTTCAGGCCATTCAGTTGAAATTATTTAAGAAAGGCATCAGCAATCGTTTGTGCCCATTCATATTGATTACAATATCCCATATTCAGAGTCATATGCCGTTCTCGATATTTTTGTTATCATTGTTTTCTTTACGTGATCAGACATTCATGACAGAAACATTTTGCAGATAGGTTTAACAGCAACTTATTTACATTTGCAATGGTGGCCATTGAATTCCGTTGGAGCATTTGTTCATTTGACAATCTTCTTATATTTCAATTACTCAGTACTGTCAAATTTGTGTCGGTCGGCATTTATCGGACCCGGATATGTACCGTTGAAGTGGTCACCTCCTGAACAGGTTTCTTTTTTCTTAGGCTATTCCAAATTATGTGCATGCTTTTGTTTTGAAATGTAGCTAATGTCGAAATATGCAGAAATGTTTCAAAAATTTAAGTCATTTAAGTCAAAAATTTAAATCATAATGTCCAGTTCATGAAATATATCTCTTTAGTTATATCTTCCTGAAATGTTCTTTCATTAGGTGAATTCTGAATGCTTTATTGTGAGCTCGAGGTGTCCAACAGCGAAGAATTGTTTTTAGGAATTTGAATCTCATTTACAATTTTGCGTTATATGCGATGGCTATAAGGTGCCTCGATCACATCATTGTTCACGGTGTGGTAGATGCGTCATGAAAATGGATCATCACTGTCGTAAGTTTGCACATCATTTTCAAGTAATATATCATAATTTTACATCTGGTGCAGCCTATATGACCATTTCGAATTGATTAACTGAACTGAAGAAAGGTTCATGTTTTCCTCGTATTCAGTCTCAATTGTGAACTAAACATTAATCGTAAGAGAAATTGTTGGTCACAAATTTTGGTTTAGTTTCTTGTTAAATCTTTTCTGATTTTGTTTTTTTTTCAGCATGGATAAACAACTGTGTTGGTCATCGAAATCACGCATATTTTGTTCGTTTCTTAGCCATGTCTGTTGTCGGCTGCACTCATGCCGCGTTGATAATCTCGTTCGCACTCTATCGTGGCATATTCAGGGTTTGTTTTTTTAAATGGTGATGATGAAAATCGCTGAATTCTAAAATAGAATGTCCAATCTTGAAATGTAATTGTTTCTTTTGGTATGGAAAAATTTAGTGAAAATTTTGGTGACTTAATTGGTGAGCGGGTCTTATCGTTGGTTAGATTATTAATTAGTTAGTACGAGTGTTTATTTGTGGTATGTCGTAATGAATTATGGATTGTTTGGAGTGGTATGATAAGTTTCGAGATGCCGTTGAGAGTATTTTGTTGCTTCGATCATAGTTTGTTTGGTCGGAATTGATAAAGTAATTGGTAGGTTTTGGTAGAGATGTGATAAGATGTGTGATATTGAGATATGCAGATATGGTTCATTCAACACGGTGTTTACGATGGACCAGAAGTGTTGTTAACGATTTATACGTTCATACTGTCGGTGTTTGCGTTTGGACTTGCACTTGGCGTTATTGTGGCCGTTGGTTTCCTACTGATCGTACAGTTGAGAAGCATCCATCGAAATCGTACGGGTATCGAGGATTATATTCGTAAGTGATGAGTGAATCTGTTTTTTTGTAAATGGCGATTCTTACTTAAGTCTAATTCGTTCAGTCGTACAGATTAGTGCAAGTAAGTTCAGCAATCATTCAAGAATATGAATGGTTCTAGATGAGGCAGTCAATTGAGTTCCATATACAATCATGTTTGTTCGTCTGTGTGTTCAGAGAGTGATGATTTTTTTTTGCAGTGGACAAAGCGAACAGTTATGAACGTAAAATAATCTTTTTGTATCCGTACGATCTTGGATGGAAACGAAATTGCCGTGAAGTGCTCGGCACATGGGATGGATTGCCGAAGACGAATGGAGTATGGTGGCCGGTCAGAAGACCAACAACACAGTTCACGTTTTCAGTAAGTTTCTGGAGTGATCGTTGCTGCCTTGGTTTGATATGCTGCGTCACAATGTGGCATTAAAAACATTTATTAAGCATGTATTGTTTCATCGTTCTAGTTGATATCTTTTTTATTTTTGAAGGAGGAACAGTTGACGCAGAAACGTCTGAAACGGCTGAATGCTCGTGAAGTTCGGATCGTGCGTCCGTTCGAAGGGACTTGCCTGTCGACAATACTGATCGGTGTTCGTGTCTTTTTATGTCAGCCATGCAGCGATGAGGAGAGGATAGCGGTTAAGGTCAGTTGGTCGGGTGGAGAGAGGATCGCATTAATTATTTTATGAAAGCAACGGTTGTTTTAATAGTGTGAAGAGTCAAAAGATGAACTCATTTGAATTTCTTTTCATTTTTGAATGGTTACAAGCATCCAGAAACGATTGGTTTTTAGATTTAGAGACTGTTTTATATTCGTTCAGTGTTAAATGATTCTGTGATTGGATATTAGTGAAAGTAGTTATCTGTTGAAAAATGGAGAATTCCGATCGTGAGGAAAGCATCTCGGATCAGTTACAAATTTGTTGTACCATTTTTTGTCTGTTCTAGGTTGGTGAACATTGGATGGTAACGCGAGTGAATAAGTACTGGTTTTATGCTACTAAGAAAGAGGCCAAAGAATCTGAAGGTATTGCGAAACCGAAAGAATCAGTGCGATCATCAGCATCTGAATCTTCAGAAACGTTCAGTTTACCTGCGTCAACGGTTCCAAATCATCTCCATCATCCGCATTATAGACCACCGAGAGGATGGTTTCCGAGGGTATGCGCCGAGCAAGTAGAATGTGAATGAGAATTAATTGATTTTGGCTTGTTTTTGTGCAGCTTGACTTTGAATTCTGATTCAATTGCTTCCTCTACTCACTTACATTTGAGAATTTGGTTGTTATTGCTAATCAGTGTGATATATGTTGTACTGTATTTAATTAATGTGCATATAATATGCTAATATCTCTCACGATATTTATTCCATGTACTGTATGATTGTGTATAATATGAAGTTTTTATAACATTAATTTCGCTTAATTTAGTAATGCAGTATATAATTGTGATGTTGTCTGTTTCTTTTTTTTTGTTTTTGATTTGTTGGTGGCTATTATATGAACGATCGTTGTGGTTTTTAAGAGAAATTTGCTTGTTGCTGAAGAAATTGACTTATTGTTATTATAGTGGAACAGGTCAGTTGATGTGTTGTGATAGGTGATAACATAGTGATAAGATCATTGTGAGCTTCTTTTTGTTGTTGTTTGACTGATGCAGATATGAGTGTGATATATCCGTCATGATCACTAATGTATCATAGTTTCGTGATGTTCTCTTCTGATCGTTTTCGTTGTTAATCACAGATTTGTTAATGTTGCAGTGAAGTAGTGCTTGTAATCGTTGTTTATTTTCGTGTATTTATTTGAAATTGTGGGATTGTTCGAAGGTATTTGAGGAGTGCGACAATTCATTTGCGTTTTTTTCAAAACCAGATTTGAGTAGGTGGACTTAGGAATTTGTTCCGGGGAAATGGAGAATAGTGAGGATGTCTCATATGTGTAACATGAGGTCTGACTAGGTACTGAAGTGTTTTTCGTTCAACTTAAATCTGGTATCCTTAAATGTATGTCTTGAGTGGTTTGCTCACTCAAGCAAAGGATGAATATTTGTTAGATCTGTCAAGTTTTATGGAAATCGTCGCAAGGTTTTAAGGTTGAGTACAGATTGAACCTACTTACGATTAGAATATTTGTGAAATATTCGTTCGTGCGGTAGTTGCTTGTTATTTGAAGTAATAACTGTGCTATTTATTAGTATTATTATGCATTTCTTTAATTCCATATGCCAGTAATCCATTGTAAATTTATTGTTCATAAATAAATCTGTTGAAAAAGTCAAATTGTGGTTTTTTCATAAAGTTTCTCGCGTATCATTGCAAAATTAAAAGGGAATGTGTTTGGATTTGAAAGAGTCATGTATGGTTCATAATCGTCACGTTTAGAATGTAAGGTAAGAGCATAATAAATCTTTTGGGCTGAACAATTAATGATTTCATATCGCAGTGCAGAAAACAATGTGAATTGAATATGATGAAGTGCGAGAAGAATTTGAATCAGAAGAACATTCATATGCGATATATTAATCGTAATAATGGAATTGATGTGTTGACAGGAAAACTTCGGAAATCAGAGAAACTAATCAAATTCAGTAATGAGCACACACTTACATGTCAATTAATCAGTGGATAGCTATGTTGCATGCATTTGTTTTATCTGAAATCCCACATCGTTATCAATCACAGCTTTGAGCTTCAACAGATTTTGATTAGAGAGAATCCTTGTTGAAGTAGCTGGGAAGGGACCTTCAAATTTGATCCACTGTTCGGTATGCTTGAGTTTTTTGATCAATCTCAATTGATTTGCAAAAAAAAAATTACTAAAGTGTTTCGACTAATATCAGATTCATCACTATTCCATGGATATATCCAACGCTAATGGTTTCTCGTCATGTAACGTTAGCAGTGTACATCTCACAATTCGGCTGAATGAATAATCGTAGGTTTCACAGTGATTCCAGGGAAAAGAATGTACCATCCTTGATTGTCTCACTATCAGCTTGTTGTACCCTTAAAATCAATGTAAAACAATAGAGATGTCACACATTATCCGATGTTTTGATACGCTACGAAATGAAATTGGCCAAGCCCACATGGGGGCTCAGACCTGATCTTAACGTTCAACGTTAAGGTTAAAAGTTTGATCTTAATGGGCTGCTCAAATTGATTTGATATGTCCCACTCTTAAAGCTGTTCACATTTTTTGGTATGAGACAATTGAAAAGTAAACTGACTTGATGATTTATTGAGCAAACCCCTGCCGATTCATAATACATCGGAAAATATGTTTTTGATTGAAGTGGAGCATCGGAAATGAGGGGATTCATGACAACGGGAAGCCGTATGTGCATTCATTGAGTTAAGCATATGGAGTTGATTTGTTCACAGAGCGGAAACCACCGATTGTCATGTTTTGCGTTGCATTACTTTTGATTGATCCTTGGTTTGAATGCACCAATACATAATTGAGTCATTTACGTTAGAATAATCATTATTGCTATTATTATTATTATTATTATTATTATTATTATTATTATTGCTGCTGCTATTGCTTGGAAATTTTGTTTCAGTATTTCTGCTTTGATCATAATCACTACTTCGGGATCATCGCTCTATACTGCCGACGAGGGATTCGCTTCTAATGAGTATCTCATCCCTATATCAACTGCTCAAATTCGTCAAAGATTATTCTCATCTGGGAGTGTCTTAGCAAATTTTGAAAACAATAGTCTATACTAGTGTTTTAAAAAAAATTTCAAAACAATAGATATTCAACCGAGAATTTTAACAATCGACATTTTTGGTTTTGATCTCAATAGAATAAAACCAAAAATAAACATATAACCTCACTCAGACTATTGTTTAAAAAAATTCTCATTTGCTTCATTGTTCAGTTTGAATGACTTTTGTTGACAATTCGTCGAGAAACGTTCAAACAATTCTCAAAATTTACTGCAGATGAGATACAACGAGTAAAAAGTTACCATTTAGTGTCGTATTCTCACGGCATCTCGGAGAGGAAGTGGAAAGTTTCGGTGGATAACAGCTAAAAATGAGCCATATTCGCAATCCGGCTAATTGCGATCAATTCTCTCAATTGGTTACGGTGCCGGCAGTCCCTCATTTGTGGTCAGCCTCAGTTTCACTCAAATATTCTGTCGGCTTCTCTCAGAACAATCGTGCTCTGAACATTCTTCATATTTCATATCCTTCATATCATTCATCATTCTTCTTCGTTGAAAACTGCAATGCAACTAGAGATACTCAACCGTGGATTTATCAAAACAAGAGCTTTTGTCTACTAGTTTTTTTGTGGGATGGAGCAACAAGGCTGTATTTCATGCTCTTCAACTCGATCATAAATTGAACAGTTTTCACAAGAGAAAACAACTGAACAACTTTCAACAAATTGAACAATTTTCAAAAAATTGAGCAGCTTTCACAGGAGACAACCTTCGAATGTTCACCAGCCTTGTTCAGAATGCTGCCGTCTCATCAATTCCACTTACCTGAGATGCATTTGAACCAGAACCCTGTAACAAATTACGAACTTCGATCGCAAAAATGAGCCCTATTTAAGGTGAGAATTGCAATTTTGCACAGCAACTTTCAAGCTTTCGTGAATGAGCTGTGCAAAACAATAAATGATGATTCTTTTGAGGCGGATTCTTCGTCTCCCAAAACTGGTTTCTTGACAATGATAACTTTACTACTTCATAAATACTAATCATTGTACAGTTTCGGTACTGCGATCGCGTTTTTTTGAGACCTTTGCACTCTGATAAAAATTTGTCAACAACAATTCTTTTAGTGTGCTCAGTGAATGCTCTTCTCGTCTGATTTTTTTTCAATTCATTATCATTAATTCTAGTAAAATATTCGTTCTAAGCATTATCATTAGGAATCTTGCATAAAAAGTAATTCTATGATCGAGTTTCGTTTTAACTATCGAACGGACATTAGTTCATCCCATTTATCCTTGCTTTATGATATCGTTGTTCCACAAAAACGTTTCAACCATTATTCGAAACGACCTACACGAATTTTCCGAGATAACTGAAACATTACCAGTACCGCAATTGTTTAGATTACGAAAATGCTGGCCCAACTTTCACCTATAGCTACATCTTGTTGATACATAGTGGCAGGCTAGGCCAGAATACACCTGAGAACCAATCCGATGCTAAATTCTGCGATTTATACCAATTTTCTCGGTTCCTGGAATAACATCGCTACATATATTGCATTTGTTATGCAGTCGAACTGGCCATTCTTGTTATCAGAATATTCTTTAAAAAAAAACCTAAGAAAGAATTGAAAGTTCTTTGCAATCAACTTTCAGCAATGAAGCAATCGATCGTTTTTCTTATCATCAATCATTTACTCGTATGTTTACCACAATTTGTTTCAACTGGATCGAAAATCCATCTCTTAATGAAAATTTATGAAGATAATACGTTTGTTTAGTTGAACGCAACAGATTCGAAAAAAAAAAATCTGATATAAAGATAACGAGACACAAACAATGATTCTGATTTTTTACATTAACATTCATCCGAATGTTGCATATATGCGATGTTTTGGTATCCAATGAACGCACATCGACCAAGATATCAATTCGTATGCGTTTTTCACTCATTTCTTCATTGAGAAAGCATGTATGAATGAATTTATATCAATCAAATCGTATAATATGAAGTTCTGAGCGTTTCAAAGCGTACACCAAAACCGCAGGTATTCTCGGATGCTCAAGACTGTCAAACGAAAGCCTCAACAGAGCTGATGTTAGCCAATTATATGCAATGCATCAAAGATGAACTATCGCAGAACTATAAAAGCTACGAAAGAGAAGTGCGTCAACAAACACGGTCAGTGCACTCTCGTGAGCAGAAATTCAACTGGCTAGTCATAGTGACTTCCTGATGGCTTTACTGAAAACACCTTCCTTCGTGTCCATATTTGGACGTGATTGATTGCTCGAAAATCATAAATTTGCATTTGTTGATAACATGAACGCATGCAATTGCTAATGCTTCAACAAGTTTTGTTTTGCTTACTATTAGAGAGAATCCTTAAACTAACTCGGAACTGACCGAGTTAGTTTAAGTTAGTTTAACGTTAGTTTAACCGAGTTAGTTTAACTTAATCCACTGCTTGATGTATTTGAGTTTTTTGATCGAATTCATTCGATTTGCAAAAAAAATTACTGAATTGGTTCGACTCGGATTAGATTCATCACTATTCCATGGATATATCCAACGCTAGTTGTTTCCCATCGTTGAGCATGGCACACAAAGCGATCAGACGAGCCAATGTTTCAGTGAATATTTAGGTTAGAAAATAAATTGGCCAAATATAGATGTGGGTTGGTTCCTTTCCAGATAGAATGGTCACTTGCAAACGCAAACGAGGTAACATCGCTAGTGCTGTGAAAAGTTCATTGAGCAGCCTGAATTACGCCTCAGGTTAATAGGGATCTTGAATGGATACCAATGAATTGAATCCCAGTTGAATGCAAGTAAAATTCTTCAGAAGAACGCTAGAATGGTTGAAATTTTAGACAAGCCGTCGAAGAGTGCTTCGATCCGAACAAATGCCCATTAAGTGTACCTGAATTGAGTGCAAAAGCCTGGGACGAAAAAGGCCTCTACGCAGATTGTCCGCTTTGTATAAAGGTACGTCTAGATTACTCGATTCATTTCATTGCCCTATTAGGCGACACTCCGGCTGCTGCTCTAGAATACCATTTAAAAACTCAATTGGAATCATTTTCCTGTTCCGACAAAATCAGTCTGGAAGAACCATCAAAAAATCGCTTTCAACATGGAAATTTTGGTTGAACTACCAATGTGCTGAGTCTGTTCGCTCGATTATCTTTGGTCCACATTTGATCCCGAACCTATAGCGTGATATTTTCTGATTCCATTGGCCGGATGCTAGCGGTCGATAAGCGGAGAAAAAAATCATTTATAGAAAATTTTGACAGAATGCAAGAAATCCAAAAAGAGTGACCACTTGATGAATTCAGTTGTTGGGTGCGGTCGTTTCGTCCACTCTGAAGGCACCACTAAAAGAGCAACAATGTATTCGGCGTGAGGTTGGTAAAGCAGTAGTTCGCGAAAGTCAACAGTGTTTGCAATCGAAAAATATCGACTTCCATATTCCACCGACTCCGCCGGATCTTGAGGAATCCTCATCGGCATTCCTTGATAATGTGTCAGTTCAGTTACTCGATTGAAAATCACTCAAAAATCTCCTGATTGCTGCAACAACCTAGCGAATTGATTGAATTCAAGCACCAACATTGATCATTTTTTCGACATTCCAAAATGAAACAAACTTAAAATGGTTGACTTGAGAACGTTGAATTTTTCGCAGTCGCCTTATCCAACGAACACGATGAAAGGCTTACTGATCTCCACTAAACTGACTGATCACATGCAAAATGCTTTTTAGAGCCACTGCAATCTCAGACTATGTTCACATACACAACAAACTTTATTCATGTGGTCTCGAAAGCAAATCCACTGCAAGCAAAACAGTCAAGTGCTTGAGGAAACCGTTCCCGAGATATTTACCTACTCACTGTGAAGGTATCATTTCATTGGTTCAATATTAAGCGGGCAGATTGGGAAATTGTATTTCCCAATCTCGATTTATTCTCAGTGTCCATATTTTTGAGTCAATTTCACTTGTCTCTAGTCATTTAATCAGATGATAATTGTCAGTTTTTGATAACTTTTACAACTCGACCATGATAACCTGATGATCAGATGGCAGTTACAAGAAAATCAATCAACTGACAACTATCACTGCGATCATTCACTTGATCTAGAGTCTCTGTCAGTTTGCTATGAGTAAAAACCTCTGAGTATCATCTGAGAATCTCTGAATCAGAGATTCAAAAAGAGCAAGAAAGAGATTGCTGTGATCGCAGACTATGGTTATTCGGATGTTTCGGAATAGAGTTCCCTTTCACGAAATTCAGCACTGCATCAGTGCGATCAACAAGTTCCATCATCGTGCACAGCATCGATTAATATTGTCAAAAAATCGATGTGCGCTTGTCTTCACAATGTACGACATGAAGTGGTGAAGCGTTTTGAGACGTTGGATGGTGTCATTCGACAGGTGAATTGAAATTCTCATCCGACATTATACCTCTAGGCACAAAAGTGGGCTTCTTAGCTGCAGTCGAAACCAATTTTCATGATTTACGCGAAAATTTCAATTCTTGAACGCCAAATTTCTCATTTATCATCTGACAATTTGTTTTGATTTACAACTAATTAATCGACTGAATGTTTTTTCATACAATCGGAAATGCACTTACTGTTTCGAGCAGTTTAAAAAGGATGCACTCGGTACAATTTAGGATCGAAACGACATTGACGTACTGAAAGAGAAACGAATTTTAGGTGTTAAGAAACGAAAATGAAGCGAAAAAAAATACTTGGAATGTAAATCTGTCAGAGCTGATAATTGTCGAACCACAAGTTGACAAATAAAAGACTTGAATGAATCCGTCTGCGAACAAAACCAGTTCCAGATTGTTTTCAACGACCGAAAATATTCCATATGAACGAAACTGAATTGCTTTGTTTTTCAAGTGATCGAACTGATTCAACCCGAAAATGCTATTATCGCGTGAAAATTACAACACAAAAAGTGCATCCATCGTATTCAGCAAAATAAGAACTGCCATAAAAATTGAATTTTTTATCATCAATCGGCGTTTAGCTTTGTTCGAATAAAGAGAATAGTCTCTTGAGGAAGGTCATAATGTTAGTGATAAGATATAACTCAAGTTGAGTCAAAAACCTTGAAATAAAAAATATGGTGCTGTTGTCATAAGTTACGAATGTATAAAATTTACTAACAAGCAGTACGGCTCTACCAATTTCCATCAAACACCATATACTTTTGCGCTGATCGAGGCTGATCATTCGGTTTCCCTTACCGTACCTGAGATGATACTCGAAGAATTTGTTCCAAAATTCTTTAGATTCAAATCTTTAGATTCAACTTTCAAGACAATGCGGAAATAAATCAATTGCAGCTGGTC
>JAPYMA010000497.1:0-79861 GCA_035041965.1 Anisakis pegreffii
GCCGCATCGCTCCTTTGCCCTACCACATCCCTTACAAAAATATTTGTAACATTGACAGCATTGATTGATACACAAAATGAAAGAATGATTGAATAAATAAATAAGAAAACATTCTTGACAGTTGCTAACAATGAACATAATATAATAATATGTACAATAATCAATCAATTCACAATATCAAAGAATAAATGGAAAATATATTTCAATAGGCCCTAATTTGAGTCAGAATTTGTTGAATTCTTTTTTGATATCCAATTGTTTTCTCAAGTCTAAGGGGATTCAATGGAACATTTAGTGGAGACCACTGTCACTCCATATTCCATCCCAAAGGGTATCAGAAGTGTGTGGATGACATCGAGAAATGATTCATATCGATAGCTTAATGCCCCTTAAACTTCCCATTATGTGACAATACAGTTACCCAAATATATCACAATGAACAATAATAACGACAATACAACGTAATGATATTAACAACTTGATTGAAAGTCACTAAAAAACCCCCTAGTTAAAAGCTACGAGGCAACGTAAGCATCTTCAGTATCACTTAACACATTTCGACAGAAAATAATGTTTTATATCAATATACAATGAACGGCACTATAGTTCACTGTATTGTCTCCTATTCCCAATAAGTGGGATACGAACAACATATGACTTACAGTTAACTGATAACATAAACAAATATATAATTCATAAACATACAATTTACAATTGAACAAATCAATAATAAATTAAGCATGCCAAAAGTGGTCACTGACCACAACTCAATTTTATTTTTTGTCCCTAAGTTTAAATATAAATGAAAATAAGTAATAAAAAAAGGAGGGAGGGCTATTTATTTATTCATCTGAGTTTTCATGAAAAGGGAAATTAATGAAAGGTAAAGTTGGAAATCCTAACCCTGCGCTTCCTCGCGCTATCGTACCATATTGTCGTTATACTGTATATTGTCTTATCGTATTGTTGTCATACTGCTATTTTGTCACTATCGTATCTTGTTGTTGATTGCTGTTTGATGATTGTTGTTATTTTGATATCGCTCTGGATATGGGAATTGTTGGAGATTGACGATTCATCTTGTTGTTGCTGTCCAGCGAACACCATCGAGCCATCACCATCGTACTTGGTCGTCCATCGAAGGTTGTGGGTAGAGTTGGAATCATTGGCAAGTCCAGCTAGAATTGGATGACGGTGTAATACTGTCAAAATGTATCATTTCAGGCATATATCGCATTGTTACAGTACCAAAAATACCAACATCTCCGATAATGTTACATCTGACATCATAAAATGGTTTCATAGACTACGCCAACTCATCTAATAGAGAGTATTCACACTCACTGACTATATCGTAAATTCATATCAGATCAAGAGAAGGTAACAGACTGATTAACAATGAAGTCATTTCAAACCAGCAACTAAAAAATTAAACCACCATAGAAATGATCCAATCCCCACCTTAGTTGATGTTACCGTAATTTGGTGCCAATAATTACGACCAATCATCGAGCAGCTCGCTAGCAATGACGATCACCGTAGTCTGCTCGCTCGCTCGCTCATCTTCATACGCATGTCTGAAACAATTTTAATGAATAATTCGCAGTTTTAATCATACGCAGTTCAGTACGATTCTTATTTATGACACATTTATCACTTATAAAACATTCGCACACATTATTAACATTCTGCGCAAATATAGCGATGATGATGATTTATGAAGATATCACTTACATTCTACTAAATCTTAGCATATTTCAGCATTTTAACTAAATTCGAAGATTGGGTCCAGATGACCTTTCCACCCTCCACTTTTTAGAAGAACACATCCCTTTATTATATCTCTCCTTAATCTATACAATCATCGACCTATCAAACAATATAATAATATTAGCCATGACAAATTGGAAGGTTATTTGAACTCGAAACATTAAGGCGCAATGTCGAATTATACTAGAAAACACACGAACCGACTGAAGTCATGAATAACGTTTATAAATACGTATCACGCACCACTGCTCAACCGCACAAATCACACATGATGGAAGTAAATGAATATATCAATATAATGAGTAACGCAGTCACTTCGATATGATCTGTAATGATCAATTGGTATGGTACCATTGACAGACCACTGACAGATCATAGAGTGTATATTTATGATCAGAATGCGATGATCAAAAAAGCACATACATATTATTGTGCCACACTACTAGCGAGTGAATTGAAAAAATTGAAATTGAAAAAAATTGAGGGCACTGACTTTAATGAATACCAAAAATTGGAACATTCGTGCAGCCATTGTAACTTAATTAAAAGCGATTCAAGCCATCATGGTGGCTAAAAATCGATGGACGAGTGGGGTATTTGTTTTCGTTATGAAGCCAAAAATTGTCGAAAGAACATTGCGATGACTGGTAAGGAAGAAAATAGAACGGGAATATACGAGAGAGTAGAGATGCAGAGGGTCCGAGAATCTTGAGTATCATGCCTCGGATGCGAGCGTGCGTAGGTGTACACGTGCGTGTTTAAAGCATTGTATGCATGGAACATCGTTTGACGCTTTTTGACGTCATGCATTCAAAAGCCTATTGCAATATTCCACTGTATTGAGTAAACAACACCATAAAGAGTACTGATCTCTGATCAGCCATTTGAAATTGTATCATTGCAATTGCATCATCATAAGGAAGTTCCGATCATAAGGATTTTGCTTTTGCTGAACACTAGAGCTTTATCAGGAAAGACATCTGGAATTGACATTTCTGTGAGAAGCTCTTCACTGAAATCATAATCAGCCTGAATCAAGAAGAGATACACGTGAAAGGCGACTAATACAGTTGAGATGTTCAATATCTTTTATTTCAATGCAGTCAAATCGCTCTGATGAGCAAATCGCTTTCGAGCAATTAAATACCTAAGGAGAACTTAAAGAAAACTGCTGAATAAATAAAATAAAGTGTTCCTGCATGCATGTATCGATATGATTGACAATACCTGAATAGAATACTGCAGAATATGAATTCTAAGATGTGAATTGAAAGTATGTGAACACCGCATTGGGGCAAACATGTTCCAATGCCGCAAACATTTCGATGCTATCAATTGTTAGCCTTTACGAAAATATAGCTTTATTCACCATAATCCTTCATTTATTAACCTGAACTAATTGTAATTGACTGACAGTTAGTGAATCAATCTGATATTTTCAAAAATTAGCATATCGAATGTAAAGACATATTTTAAGAAGCAACAGTTGAGCGGTAGCTAACTTGCTGTTGATTTTAACCCCTTGGAACGGTGAGGTTCCTTCGCTATGAGGATCGTTGTATCGTATGATATGATCGATGTAATATTGCGTAATCGGCCATGACTCAAAAGGCTTAAGGTTTGAATTTCATCACAAATGTGACGCTGCTGACAGCAAGATAGCGTCAGCTTGATATCTCACGCAGTTGTGCCGCACATTGTTACTGCACGGTTTTAGCACACGCTATCACCTTATCATACTACGTTCGTCATCTTATCAGCACTGCGATCAATATTGTCTATCAACTCTGTCTTCCTGACATCATGCGAATACGTGCATTATAATGAGTGATCTTTTCGAACTTCATTTGAGACCGTCACACATAAGTTTGAAAAGATTTACCATGATTCACATTGCCTTTACGTCAAGTCTAATTTCGAAAGCTTATTTTAATTTCTTGTTTATATGACTTTATTTTCAGAAAATTAGTATATCGAATGTAAAGACATATTTTAGGATGCAAAAGTTAGGCGGTAGCTAACTTGCTGTTGATTTTAACCCCTTGGAACGGTGATGTTCCTTTGCTATGAGCATGGTTGTAATCAGTGCTCTTTTTGAACTTCATTTGAGACTGTCACATATAGGTTTGAATAGATTTAACATGATTCATATTGCCTTTACGTCACGTCTAATTTCGAAAGCTTATTTTAATTTCCTGTTTAAATGACTGCGTTTTGCATTCCTTTTAAATGGACCCTACAGTGAGTTTGCGTTTAACAAACCCGCGACACTCCGCACCTTTTGAATTGTTACTGTCAATGCAATCTGGATTTCCAGTTTGAATCAAATCATGCTTTCAAATCCGCTACGGAGAGATAAAGACGTATTTTTTCGATCTATTCCACTTGAAAGTCGTACAAAATGTTGAAAATATGCTACATTCGTTTCGATTTGTTCATTGCATCGCACGATATTACGTTGATATGTGTGCTTGACTAAATTAACCCTTTGCATTACAATTTCAGTCAATTGCACTTGAAGGTTTGCTGACTTCATTAGCGAAAATGGTTGAGGAGGAATTCAAATTGGTAAGTTTATTCATTTCATATTGTCTTTATTTATCTGTTTGATCCTTTTTGTTATTGACCATATCCAATAAATGTCAGTTTGTTTTCAGGAACAGAAGATTGCTTTTCGGTTTCTGTTCGTATTGTGATTGCACTAAATAGATTCTCTTTTACAGATTAAAGTGAGAGGAGATGAATCCAGTGGTTTAATCGAGTACCCGACACGGGGCAAAGTTGATGGCGGGGCCGGTCAGCCCGGTGGTGGTAATGACGATAATGAAGGTGATAGAGAAGGTGCGATTTTTTGTTCTACAGTTGTTTTTTTTGAAAGATATCGCAATCTAATTATAGCATGCATTTGTTATGTTGAATCGAAATAATAAGTGAGAAGTGATAAAGATTCGAGTATTTGTTCTAAATAATTCATAATATTGAAATTAATTAAAGGTGAATTATTTTCCAATATTTCTTGTTCGCATTCACTTATTTCTCATTAACCACACTCATTTCCGATCTATCGGCAGCCGGACAACATGGTCTTATCGCTTGGAAATTTCATAATTCTGATTGAGCAGACATTTGCTTAAGAAAGCAAATCTGTAACAGTCTCTGACTGACTGCACTTATCATTTCACATAAAATCGGATGTATGCACGAGAGGAACCACCAAATAATTTCATTGACTTGATTTTGCAGTCTTCAAACGATCTGTGGAAGTGATACAGATTCAGATCTTCTCGGATCAGATTTTAAACAATCTGCTGAGTCTCTTTTCAGGATCAAATGTTACTCCAGATAAGCTCAGATTCAAGGTGGCGGATGTGGTCACCATCCTCACGGGCCAATCAGCGCATCACTTCTCTAGTGTAGATCCGGTAACTGGCCATATCATTGGTGCAATCGCCGGAAATGAGTTATTCAATCTTGGTTTGTTCTTTGTTTGAATTGTTGTTGTTCGCTTTTTCATTTGTTCTGGTCAATAGTATTGAAACAATTGCAATCAGAGAAGAACATCCAAATCTTAACCTGAGAGCTCTCGACATTTTTAGGTGGTAAAGACAATAAGTTAGGTATCGTCGGGAAAGTGGTTCTGGACAATATTATAAGTGAAAAGTTCAAGAGAAAGGTAAATTAGGAAGTAATTTTTGAATCGTTATATCATAAATGATTATTGACCTATTTAGTTGGATCCTAATTCGCTCAAAGTTATTTGTAACAATTTTGTTTCTTATTCACAGCACAATCATTTTTCATTTGCACCTCATAATTCACATCAATGTATGATTAGTCGCTTTGTAGTGTTGATGCAAGCCTCTTTGAAACTGAATAGCTTGTGTATGATGTGAGGCAGTCTTTCGCCAATGGAAATTAACTGTGACATGACAAGACCGTTATTTAGACTTGTAGATCATGAAATTTGAAGAATTGGTCTTGAGAAATTCATTCATTTTATTAACACTCGTAAGAGAAGTGTTCTGCCTAATTCGATAATTTTTATGAGCAAATTTGATTCCCCAAAACGCTCGTTCCGTTTATCAGCCTCAAAGCGAACAGAATAAATTAACCTTTGAAAAATTATGGTCTTATTTCCTCTGTTATGCCACTGTTTGCTTAGTACCACGAGATATCATTTGAATACTTGAAAACTTCGAATGTTATAGACTGTAACATGGTCCACAGGCAGTGAACCGTATGCTAAATATATTAAAGATACACCAGGTATTGGCTCAGGCCGTGCTTTGATATCGTCACCTTTCGATTATTATGTAAATTTTTTCATTGTTTTTTAACCGATGCAATTTTCACTGAACTTAATACTCCCAGCGAGCGATTTTCTAATATCTAACTGCATGAATGACAATATGCACGATTGACTGTATCTAAAATTTAGAATTCCTAATGAAATAGTGTCTGTTCAGAGTGTTGTGCATTATGATCGCTAAACTGATACAAGATACTTTTATTATACATGTTATGCTTATATTGCCAGTTAACAAAAATTGAGATATGCAATAAAATAATCGAATTATTTAAGTGATCGAGGACAACAATGAGTGCTTTCATTTGCCTGCTATAATGTTCAACTTTTTTACCTCACACAGCATAGAATTTTAAAATTCAGTTTTAGACTGATAAATTCAAAAAACCCGAAAAATCAGTACATCTCAAGCCACCGTCACCACCCGACAAAGTCAAGACATTAGACTTTAAAGCAGAGCGAGATCGATGTCTTCAAGTATGTCAATTTTATTGTCCACGCTTCCGTTACTGACTACTATTATCACTGCTCGTCGGTCGTCATCATTAACCAGTTCTTATCATCATTTTACATTGTCTTCACTCTTCTTGTCATTATTTTTAACCTCAAACACCATCTCTACTGTTCTAAAAAGTAACAGATGGAAATTTCATGATTCACACCAAATCGCAATTCCACACAAGTTTTGTGAGTTGAATGTTCTACCTTGAAATGAGCAGTGTTGTTCGGCTACAAAATATTTTCAGGATCGTCGTTTATTTGAAGACCCTGAATTTCCGACATGTGACAAGAGTTTATTCTTCCGTACAGCATCGTCAAAACGTATTGAATGGAAGAGACCTGGAGTTCGTTTTGGGAATTATTTAAATAAAAATCTACACTTTCAAAACATATGGCTTCCTGAATAATCGCACGCTACTTTCACATTCCACCTGTATAACGCATTCATAATGGAAGTAAAAAATTGAGAATGTTCCGTTCATCGCCGTAATAATTGTCGATCTTTTTGAGGAAATCGTTGACAATCCACGATTGATCTACGAGGGTCACTCACGTTTCGATGTGGTTCAAGGATTGCTAAGCGATTGTTGGTTACTCGCAGCTGTAGCCAATTTGACACTTCGCGATGAACTCTTCTATCGTGTTGTTCCACCAGATCAAAGTTTCACTGAGAATTATGCGGGTATTCACGTTTCTGTGTTCACTCAAGTCTCTTTGATTCATCTCAAATTTCGATTTCATGTTGCAAGAAATGATGCAAAAAATAAGTTGTTTTTTCCGGCTTGCAGGAATATTCCATTTCCAATTCTGGCATTACGGTCAATGGGTTGACGTAGTGGTGGACGATCGTTTACCAACATCAAACGGCGAATTAGTATATATGCATTCCAGAGAGAATAACGAATTTTGGAGTGCCCTATTAGAAAAAGCTTATGCAAAGTAATCATTTGTTTTACTTTATCCATATGAATATCCGGTTCTTGGATGAACAATATCAGTTGGATGCTCATTGCATCAGTCCTTTGATTATTCACTTCTATGATTGACTTTGTTTTGAAAGTTTGAATTCAGATTGTTTGGATCGTATGAGGCGTTGAAAGGCGGTGCCACAGCAGAGGCGTTAGAGGATATGACTGGTGGATTAACGGAATTCTATGATCTAGAAAATCCGCCCGAAAATCTTAAGGAAATGATGGAGCGTGGTTTTGAAAAGGGATCGCTGTTCGGATGTAGCATTGAGGTGCGTTGACCTCTTTTCAGTCTTCACTATGATTCCGCCTTGGGATACCCATCACATTCAATGATTCTGTCGCGTATCAGTATTTGATTTCCCACGAAATCATGCAATTTAACTGTCTTATTTGAAGGCTGATCCACATGAACACGAAAAACGAATGCTAAATGGATTGGTTAAGGGTCATGCGTATAGTATCACTGGAATGCGCATCGTTAGTCTTCCTTTACTCTTAATTCGTTGTTGTTACTTTTTGTTTGTTCATCTTGTGAAGACTCATATATAATTCGACTGGGTATTTGATGACAGCAATCAATCATCATTTCGCATCTCCAACGGCTCCCTTCTGTAGCTGATTCCCTTCTCAACATCCATCAATTTCAGGTGAATGGACGCCGTGGTCGCACAACAATATTGCGTATTCGTAATCCATGGGGTAATGAACAGGAATGGAATGGGCCGTGGTCAGATCGTTCGCTTGAATGGCGGAGAATATCGGAACAGGAAAAAGAAGAGATGGATTTAAAAATCGAACATGATGGAGAATTTTGGTCCGTTTCTGTGGCCCAATTACTTCATTAAATTGGAATTTTTTATGATTAGATCTGTAGAGTGGACGAAATGATTTGCCGTGAGCAGTTGCTTGCTTGCTTCACAGTCTGTCATTCAATAAGCGTCATTTCATGAAGTTTTTGATCACTTGAAGTTCAAATTTGGAAGCTTTAAAATGCAATAAGTCTATTTTGTGCCTGTGATTTGATATAATATTTGCCTGGCATTTAATTAAATTTGTTCCTTTTCATTTCAGGATATCATTCGATGATTTTGTGCGTAATTTTCAGAGATTGGGAATTTGCAACTTAGGACCTGAGGTTATGGATGAAGTAAGTCAAATTGCTTTATACGCGTTCATTGAAATCGCATCGATAGTAACCCAGACGGTTGTGTGATGCAAGCATTTCCCAGAACCTTGGCTGATATTTCCTAAGCGCCAACGTTCAGTAATCCTAAATAGACGATTATAAATCGCACAGTAGTTATGGTGTTGAACTTGTTACGTCGCATATTGAAAGTTTTCGCAAGGATCAGTGATACTGCTTGTTCCAGGTTGCTCAAATGACCGACGTTCGCACACAACATCACACATGGACCACTTTCATATACCATGGAGAGTGGATAAAGAACCAGACGTCTGGTGGATGTCGTAAATTTATTGGTGTGATTTCGATATTGTTGAATTTTTGTGAAAATGTTTTGTGAATTCATTCCACCGCGACCTTTACAGTTCACTTTCTCAGATACTTTCGCACAAAATCCACAGTATTTGATTCATTTGTCTACCTCTGATCCGGATGACGACTGTGATCGATGCACAGTGATAGTAGCGGTGATGCAGAAGTACCGTCGTGAGTTGCAATATACTGGAATTGAGAATGCTTCTATTGGATTCGCTGTTTATAATGTTCGTTTTGGTGCTCACACATTTCTTAGTCTGTTTCTTTACTGCAAATTCTTTCTATCATATCATCTCGATATTTGGATCCTTCGGTAATTGCAGGATTTACAACTTTCACATATTGCTTGCAGAAGAGTTGTCGAAAATCCTTCTTCAAATTTATCGCCAACCTCATGAACATCGTATGAATCTGATGCAATTTCAGGCCGATGGAACCAGTGGACGACTCAATGAAGACTTTTTCAGATCGAACAGAGCGTGCGCTCGAAGTGATGCCTTCATCAACTTGAGAGAGGTGATCACGGCATTGATTTAGTCCGTTTATTGCGGTTGCTTTATTCGTTTGATCACTGCGAAATCTCTGAATTTATTCGCGTTTTCTAAATCTGCCTATCGATGTGTTAATCAGTATATTCAATCATTCGACATTCCATTATTATTTCCATCATCTGAAGAAGATTCCATCGATTTATCGCACGTTTTCCATGCTCTCCTAACGTTCTCTTTTCCGCTTTAGCGATATTTCACTCAACTGAAGGTTTCAACTGAAGTGCTCGTGAGCATTTCAGGTAACGGCCCGATTCCGTGTTCCACCGGGTGATTATGTGATTATTCCGTCAACATATGAACCGAATGTAGAGGCTCAATTCTTGCTCAGGATATATGCGAATGGGTTTATGGAAACGATGTGAGTTCTTAGATTCACTAATTTTTAAGAATCTATTGTATCCAAAAGTATTTTTTGAAGGGCATGATGCTAAACCATCTGTTGTATTATTGTCATGGATGATATTTTGTCTGTAATCGTGAAATGAAATTTCATTCAGTTCAAGTGTTCGTTTTCAAAGTTTTTATCCCTTCATATGTAACTGTCGAAATTATTTGATTTCCTATTTGTTTTCAGAACGTAGTCATTTCTGACGTTTCTTGATTGCTTATGAATCACTGCAATGCTTTATCGAAATTTAAAATGGAATTCTCAATGTAAAATTCTCATTTTCAGGACACTTTAATCAAAATTCACTCATTCAACGATCGATGATGCGTCACGATTCCTTTGCCACTGCTCGCTGAACAGTTTTACCGGTTTCATCTATGCCAGGGGTTCTTATTAGGGGAATCTATCCGTTTTGGAGTGACTTTGGGTTATCAAAGGGGTATTGGGAGGGATCGAAAAT
Organism: Anisakis pegreffii; assembly: GCA_035041965.1. Classification (NCBI taxonomy): domain Eukaryota; kingdom Metazoa; phylum Nematoda; class Chromadorea; order Rhabditida; family Anisakidae; genus Anisakis; species Anisakis pegreffii. Next base: position 10,446 of record JAPYMA010000497.1, read on the forward strand.
CAGTCTTTCATGCATTTGTTGAATTATTATGGAACGTCACTGTTCATCATGCAGAACACGCTTCTCTCTATTTTCTTGATCAAAAACCGTTTATCATGCCATAAGCGGTTTGTGGTTCTCTTTTTATTTCAAATTCCGCTGTGATGATTTCTAAATCAGTTCCGTCCGAGCATCTTTTTTTTAATTTTTGTACTGTTATCATGGTCGTGTTTGCAATTATTAACGTTATTATCATACTGTTGAGATACATATGATTATTATTGCTGATAAAAGTATTCAAATTAGTGTCTGTGTTTTTGCACAAAATGGAAAACATTTCAAAATCAAAATGACGTTCCATTTGGGACATATCGCTCAAACAAAAAAGATAATTCAGTCATCAATAAATATGTGTTACGCACACAACAAAGCATGTTCTTCGCACTTGAGGCTGTATGCCATCAAATCCGAATCTTTCTTCAATGTTTTGATCTGAACACATGACAGTTGATCGAGCCACAAAATTGATAAAAGATTGAAGCGTAGAATGAGGCAAAACTATTCGATTGAATCATCTACACAAATGAGAATAATTGCGCTTAAAATATTCAATTTCCTGGAAATGATCACTGGTTATTGCAGAGTGAAGTCGCAGAAACCGTGGAGTCACTGGAGTTGACCGTTGAGTTCTGATTACAAACTGATTCTAATGAATTCGTGAAAATAACTGATGAATACGTAAGCGAATATAACCAGTTGAACAGTATCGCAATGATTTATTCCATTGTTTCACCGAAAGCAATGACTCACCTCTATGAGCAGGTACAAGGGTCATTTCAATGTTGCATATACTAAGTTCGTTCAGTTTATTTCATAATAAAATTGATTTCACATACGCTTCCCAATAAATGGTGTTTCAACACGGTTTTCATTCTTTTCCGAGCTGTTATAATCGCTCTCATAGCTTTTATCACCAAAAGTGTTCTCTTCTGCTAATTTCTCATTCATTTCATTCAACAATTGAAGTCAAATTCTCATTCTATCAAATACACTCTATAATTGATCGCATGACTCTCGAATGTTGTCGAGCAATAATATTTGATTGTTGTGTTGTTGATTTCAGCTGTCAACACTCGTCAACATGAGCAGTAAACATCATGTGCTACAGAATAAGAAATTGATTCTAACTGCGAAGTGAAATGAGACGAAGTGAGTGAGAAAAACTCATCAAGAGAACTACATTCACATGGAATAGCTATGAGAGCGAATACAACACGTCTGAAAAGAATGAGAATTCATGTAAAGTACGTTGAAGTGAGCGTGTCATAGACAACAGCTTTTCATGCAATCATCATCGATTGTCATACTGACAATGAGGAACTCAACGGTATAACAGAAGGCCCAGCGATATCGAATACCACCATATCTGAACGTAATGATGACCTGAATTCACATAACTTATGCGATTCCCATATTCAATGGTACTGATGAGGAAAAGAATCCAAAAGATCCGAGCAATTGAGATCTCTTAAAACTGCTTTATGAAATGTGATTACAAAAAGGCTTATTTTCACCGCACTCAAACTAACTATTAAAAATCAATTGCCTTTTTAAGCACGAAGTCGCCGATCCCAGTATCATATAATGATCTATATCAATTCACCATTTTCATGCAAATGTTTCACACTTGCGGCTTCACGTTTAACTATACCTGAACTCATTTTTCAATTCCTCTCATTTGCAGCTATCTGCCAAATGATTTTACAGTTGGGATCAGTCTGAACGAATAGCAGCGACGGTGAGTCAAACCACACAAACAGACAGATCAATTGAGATTAAAACGAGGCAAAAATATAAGGACGCATCATCTTTAATGATTTAAGCGAAAGCTTTCCAATTGTTCAGGCTTGCTCAGAAACAGAATGATTTCTGCACACATCCTGCAGATTCCCTACTTTCATAGAAGCCCGCACGTTGTTGCTAGATTAAGCTCATTTTCAAAGATATAATCAATTTTTGATGTCATCTCATGCAAATGAGCGACTCCATGGACACTCATTTCATCACACTGTATGTATATTGTTCAATATGTTCAAGACCTGAGCGAAATCAAGTGCATCACACTCGAACAAACAATATCATCGGCCTTGCCCACGGCGATACAGGTATTCTTCATAAAATTAGATTCTACAGAATCTGTACTTCAATGTAGTCAAACATGTTACCAAGCGATTTATAACTATGTAAAACATATGTCTGATTATCTGAAAGTACCTAGTACGATTGAGCCACATCGTTGAGGCGTATTTCAGAACCCTATATCTGCGTCGATCAATCATTCCATACCGTTAGCAACATCAGTCGTAACGGATTCAAGCTAGAATTATTCTCATTTTTGCTCCAGAAGCATAACGCCTTCGTCACACAGTCGGATCGTGCAGATTTCCAAGTTTCAAAAATGTATACATGTTCTCGGGTGACTGCACTTACTTTAATTTCCTGTAGGCACTTTTATAGATGAACCATCCAATTGAAGCTCAATTCAGCACACTGCAGTGACTGACGTTAATCGACGGAAATTTGAGTTTGATCAGTATATGACCACCTAGTCGACTCTGCACGAGTGTGGAGTTCGGTATTCAGCCCGGAATTTACAGCTCTCAATGGGGATCCGACCGAAGCCAGTTTTTGAAATTTTGGAATTCAATTTGTTGATCTAATCCGACCGAAGTTCATTGAATTCTACCGACCGAATTTCGATTGAATCCGTTATGGTATGTGTTGAGATGTCAATTATCTTAGTCCTTCCCAAATTGCTTCCCTTTACCAGCGATGAGTGAAACTGAAGTCTCTTAACAACATAAAAACGCTGACATTAAAACCATTTCCCCGAACATATCATTGATTGCATGATAAAGCATAACAAAAGATACGTTTTTATTATCGTCGATCTCCTCAATCATTAAGACTCAAAAAAGACAGATGAAACTGAATCGAAGACAATTAAGCGTGAGACGAAATGAAGACAGAGTGAAATTTTGAATTAAAAACGACAAAAAAAATTCGACATCACAGCAAACAATACAAACAATAAGACATATTGCATATGCTGCCATTAAAAAAATTCAAAATGAACACCTCTCAAAACTAAATATATCGAATTTCAAAAGCCTCCATCGATTAGTTTTTCCTAAAACTGAACTCACTTGCTGAATTCCACAAACAATTTGTCATTTCCAAACAAACAAAATTTCCTCGAGATTTCCTTACAATACTCAACTCTTTACTGGAAATCATTAAAAAATCTGAATTCTAATAAACCTTTCGATGAACTCTCAAAAATGAACTAAACTCTGATGTGCTAAACACCTAAATTCTACTAATTCCGTCTTTTGAATGTTCGATCACTCGACATCAACTCATCAAAGCATTCATCCATAAACACAAACGAACTCACACGATTACAAATTCTGTCAATATTCATAGTTACATCACTGCAATGTGATAAAATCATGCAAACTAAAGAAGAATGAAAACAAATTCAGTTATTCATTCAGAGATTATATGACGGCCTTTTTTAGGTTGACCAAATTCATTTTGCTGATTCCAATTTGACACAATAACGAAATAAATCAACGGCAAAATCGAGCAAAATCCAAGATTCAATAGTGATAATAATATTATTAACGAATGATAATAATAAAAATAGATAACGAAATTTAACAATCCAAAAAATTCGCAGCCATCAACAACTCAAGAGCCACTTCGGGTGCGATCACAAATTCTGGAATTTCTGTGGAGCTATTCGTATATCGTACTTTATATGTGAAGTACTGACATACTTTCTGTAGGACATGCGACCTGAAATTGAATGTAATTCCATCAAATAAGAAAACACAAAATATATTTTGAAATACCTCACTCATAATCAACAAAACATGCTTTGCACACCGAAATGTACTTGTGTGTTGTGATTATGAACAAAATGTTGTAAGAATACTATGTTATGTTTCACGATCCATTTGCTGGCATATTAGAACATACATATATCTTGTACTACGGTACAAGATTATTAAAATTCCCTTTCTTTTAATGAAATATCAAAGAATGGTCTGAAAATACTGCACAAAACTTACGGTATTTCCCTGAAATTCACTTCGTTGGATTCATTTTCAGCATAAGTGCCCGGTCCAGAGAGCATTGCCTTGATTGTACCCGATGTTAACGCCAGATCCTTTTTGATGATGAACTCGTGTCCATCACTGCTAATCAATTTTACGTACATCGCATCTGGACCCTCACATCCACCGTGTATCGTTGTTGTTGCTGAAAAGTGTACAAAAATTTAGATGCAAACCGACGGATATATAGACGAACAAATCATTATAAATGTGACTGAGAATATGCTCAAATTTATTAATGAATTCACCAGAAATATTCTCATGTAGAACCCGAAATACAAGGCTTACATCTTTTTGTACAAGCCAATAAAAGATACCAAATTTTGGAAATGTCCAGATTTGTCGACAGTCAACTGCTACAACCAAGCAATCATGATCATAAAATTGCGATCAGCTATCGATATGTGGAAAACGACACATACGCAACCCTTTCTTACTATCACTATTATTTTTCTCCAATTATTGGTGATAGAATCTCTAAAAGCGAACAAAGATTTTCAACAATTTAACTGTAACCTACTTGACATTGTTGTTGCCGAATGATTGTTCCTCAGTTACGTTCGATTTCCTGAGCGAAATTCGATTCAATCGATAGGAACGATCGATTGAGTGTATTGAAGAGTCAGCTGGAAAAATAGAATTATTAATGCTTCAATACTGTGTATATTAATAAACACACAAGATACGCGGGAGTGATCAACAAAACAGCTGATAGATCTGCATGAATCACTGAGTTCCAAAAATACCACAGTCCCGGAGATGACTAAATCAATTACAACTCATCTCCTTGCCTCCCACTATCGATACATTTGCTCGACCGTAGCAAACGCTCACTAAAGCAACCATCTACTTTCTGGTTCCTCGCATAGACTCAGTGCATGCTTTCACATTTCATGCAGATATTTCACCGATTAACGCCTACAACGTATAAGAATGGAAATCACGAATCGAACAAATTAATGCATAAAACTTTATTGGAATTCAATCGAAATGAAATTTCAAAAAACAAACAATTTACAAACAGTGCACATTTACAGACACCTCAACAGGTATTAGCAACAAATCACAAAAGGCTCCAGCAACGAATCATAATGACACTTATACATCTACACAAGTTTAGAAAGTATACAAAATAATCAAAAACATACGGACAATATGCATGAAACCACTAACATTCTTTTCCATTCTCTGAATTGAATTGAAAATATCAATCACAATAATAAAAATAACAATAAGTTGACAAATTCATTGATAGTTCTTTCAACATTCATCAAAGCTTACTAGGAAAAACATGATGATAATAGCAAGAATGATAAGAAAAACATGGATAACAATCACAATAAATTTTTGATTTTTTGAAAAAAATTGCCATCATTCGAACATTTCATCCTCTTCAATCTCAATCCTAACATCGTCGGTAATATCCGCATCTCTGAGTTTGCGATTTGAATGAACATCTGAAAGAAACCATCTCATAGTGGGAATATTTCTTACTGTGATACGAAAAATACGAAAAACTTCAAAATAAACTTACGTTTATTGTCAACTCCGGTATCATTATCGACCTTGCTCAACTCTTTTCGTTTGAAGCGACCTTCCCATGGTCGACATCTGGCCGATTCAGGATTAGATGCCATTCTATAAGAATAATTATTATATTGTGAAATGCTTTCTCGGCGAATCATGCCATAACTACATCCAATCCTTGCCTTTTTCTTGAGCTGATCACAGGTGAATGGCCACGGTTTTCTGAACCTCCACTACTCAATGAAATCGATGAAGGTCGAACATCACAGTTGAAGGCGTTGTCCGGCGAAACGGATGAATCATCTTGTGACAACTGAATACTGAAGATAATCATATAGAGTCAAGACTGGGATCAGATATTTTCAGTGAACCGTATGCCGAAATTGACAATCGTTTTTAAATTTGCATGGAACTAATTGAAACTGTTTGAAAAACTAATAACGACAACACATAAAAGCAAAGGTATTAGATGCAAAACGAAATTAAAATTTAGATTACTAATAAATTAACCAGAACCTCTCGTTTTTGCTGCTGAATTCAGCTGAGCATACATGAGACCGATGAATTACACTTGAACATGACGGAAAAATATTTGAATCTGAACGATTGGCCGTTGGCGTTGCTGCCGATTCAACAATGCTTGATACTGAAATTATGGAGCGTCAGAGATTTCGACATATGAAACAATCCATAAGAAAATTCCATGACGATGACTAGAATTTCCACTCAGTTCGCTTCTTTTCATACTTTAAAATGCGATCCCCATAACTGTTTTCAACATAAACAGAATATATTTTCACGAACAGTTCGAGAAAGAAAATCTGACTCAATAAAGAATAAATTTGAGTAATCTTAAACATAGTTATCACAAAATGGATAATTTTTTCTCTAGATATGGATTAGGCAACCACCATCGTCGGATAATTGTCAATTTCGATGTTCTTCGTGCTTATCTCTCCTGATCCTAACTAATTTAACGAATGAAATAAAACGTATACCTTCTCGACCGATCAGACCACCACAATTTGATGGTTGCACAGTGCTTTTATGCTCATCACCTGATGAAGATACAACTCGAAATGTAGAAGATTGAGCCATATCCACCAATGGTGAGATATTTTAGCTCATATTATGAATACAATATGAGATGGAAACTTTGTGAGAACAAATATGAGCCGTTGATGATTCAAGATCACCCACTTTCATTGGATTATAAGCACAAGCGATATTTGCGGCTCAAGGTGGCTTTGACGTAATGTGCCAAATCGTTTCGCGCACGTTTATTTCATGGTAAATTCAATTGTTCTGAAACTGAATGGTAGACAAATTCCTGGAGTGTGCATTTCTGGAGGAAGAAGGGATGAGAGCGAATCAGTGATACGATTGTAGTGAATGAGAAGTTGGTCATGATTCAATGCAACAATAATGTAGTTAGTAAAATCACGCATGAGAGTGATGAGAGATCATGATTATAAGAAACAAAAATCAACTGTACAGTACAGATGGAAGGTTGTGTAGAGGCGTATGCAAAGCATGCAATTGTTTGCTTGTGTACATTGTGAACAACTCTTCCATTGAAAACTGTTCTCTTCTACCTGTTCATTTTCCATAGTCATTCTCGAATTTTTATGTCTGCTTGAAACGATGTCTTACTACTCTCATCCCTAACGCTATTGAATGCGTGATCATATCAACATATCACGCTTTTATTCTCATTCATTGCAGCCGTATCACTGATTTACTCTCATTCATATTTTTCCCGATAATTTGTACTGTTTTCATTTCTTTAGATTGCTTCTTCAGTTCAATTGTGTTCAACGTCTAAACGAACACTCAGAAACGAATCGCCAAAGCACCAGCTCAATAGTTCTAACAGTGAGCAATGACTACCGCTGAATCCTTCTGATTTCATAAGGGGGATTTAAAATCCTTTATGTTTGCTGGTCATATGATAATACATCATTTAAATATCCTGTTGTTTTCATACTGTTTTCTGACGACCAGTTAGAGCGAATAAGTTGTGTCTTTGTGTTCCATAATCAGATCTTTGAAGACTTCTGAGATATTCGGATGTTCATTTGATTAAACTGATGTTGCTTTGATTAAACTTGTTTGTACTCGCTTTTTTTCGGACCGTTCAATACATTTAGTCTTTTGAAATGATTAAATTTCTGGTGTGTAATTATGATTTTAATTGTGAATGCCATTCTGATTTTTCAGTGAGACGTGAATACCATTGCAGATCATCCACGGTTAACGTTTATTTCTAATCGTTTCGATAATTGTTCGTTATTGTTGTTCAATATTTGAAAACTTATTAAAGTCATTCCCACAACTCGTCATGATTTCGACATTATCAGTGAATTTTATTCTCAGTGATTTTTCTGCAATTTTGTGTTTCGAATTGTTTTCTCAATATCATTGTGATGATTCCTTATGATGATTCATTTTCTTACGTTTGATATGAACACTTATCAGTGTTTCTGAAGATGTATCTTTTGTTGTTGGAATTCTGAACCTTTGTATTCATATTCATTACCACGATGAATTCGAAGTGATTTATTATTGTTCCTTGAAATTTTATTCTGATTAAGAATGTGAAATCGGAAAATGTTCTGATGCTGCATACATTGTATATTGGAGATGTTGAATAAATAATTAGTTCGTGATTAAGCTGTTGTTTTGTGCACTTATCAAATGAAAATTTTTCATGTCAGGAATTATCGGCACTGCTGAAAATTTCGTTCAACAATGAATATTACTTTTCGACGAGGGAATATACTTTTCCTGAGTCAAAATCCCTCTACTATAAAATGAAGGTGGTTGAATTTCACGATGTTGACAATATCTGAGAATGTGGATTGTCTGGAAATGAGCTGTGTAATGCTCATTGACATCACTACTGCGATCCTGTCGATTAATGTGCGATTAATACAGAAGGTTATATTATAAGAAGTTGATATCTAATTCCGAGAACATTCACATCTGTATTGAACCGTCTTGCACAAAATCAATATGACCAAATGTTCTGATGTTGAGAAGTTCTGCTAGTATGGATCACACGACAAGTAGACATTCAGTATTGCAGATGAAGGCATGTTTCTTATAGAAAGCTTAGCTAAAGATTTCTTCCAACAACATATGTACATTCCTCAAACCAGAATTCTTCTCTCATAGGATTGATACGCTAGAATATAAAAATGCTGATAAGATTTGAAATTTTAGTTGTTGATAAGGCGGATATAATATAATACGCATGAGGATATAAAATAATAAACATATTACTTTTCTCGTTGGATATGACGAGAAAAGTAATATTGTTATCTGATAGTGAGTTGGTCCTGCTTTGCCAAATCGCTCCTTCGCTTTCAATTGCATTGAAAATCTTACTGAATTGAAAACGCAAGGTTAAGAAATAGATACAATACAGATTCTTCGGAGAATCATGAATGAGAGCGAATCGGTGACGCGGTCGAAGTGAATGAGAAAACTACAACCGCACAGTGGAATCGTAATACAGTAATTTATTTTAGGAATAAGAGTGATGATGGAACATGGAAATTAGACGTAGGATTCATTGAGAGACTGTTGAAGGAAGACTGTGCATGGGAGTATGAAATGCGTGCACGCCTTCTGAATGACTACTTCCATCAGAAGTCATGCACCTGTCGTCTATTCACCTCTCACATTCCATCGTCAGTTTTTACGTCAGATGTCTGTGATGTCTTATTGCCATCGTTTCTAACTTTGTTGATTGCATTACATTCCCGTTATGTACACGTACTTTTCTCATTCAATTCAGATGCATCACTGATTCACTCTCATTCATATTTATCTTTCGAATCTTCACTCTATTCAATTACTCACCTCAAATTCTCACTACGTCCGCATTTATAATGGAATTTATGTGTGCAGAATGAGTTGCCACACCACGGAACAATTGTACTAGTACATGAAATTCATCGCTTGCAATAAGATTACAATTGGAGTGAAATCTTATGCAACTTCGGCTTATCGATGGAATCTTTAGTGTTCCTCCTCAGCTGTAAGGAGGGATGCTGTGGAAACAGATCCAGTGTAAGCTACAGCAATGCTTCAAACACCATCGATACTAAAACATGTTTTCAGCACCATTCAGAGCCCGTAACTATCTTCGAATCGCCATGACCTCGCAAAACAACATGCAAATCACAAATCACATCTCACATTTATGCATTATTCATCAAATCTTCTGCTCCGCATCTAAATCTTCATCACCTAGCTCAGAGAAGAGATATACATCTCGCAGATTGCCCTCTCACGATCTAAGATTCAACCAAAGACATACTAATTCATTATATATAACGATTGGAAAGCACTTCTTCTGAGAATATTAACGTTTTCATTAAGCCAGAAGTCGTCTTCTATAAGATCAGTGTGATGAATTATTGTGATGTAGAGAAGTTCTACTGGCACAGAATATCTGAACATAATGTGTAGACGTTCAATATTGCGGTTATCATGCAGATGAAGGTGTAATGCTTATAAGAGACTTAGTTGCAGCTTTCTTCCAGCAACATAAATAATTTCGATAATCCAGAAGTGTCCTCCCATAAGATACATACCTTAGGATATCGCCAAGTTGATAAGATCTGGTAATTGCCTCAATGAACATTCGTGATGTACGTAGGCAACAGTGCTACGCTCCCATAGATTACAATGCGATCTTATATTTTACATGCCTGAATGTCAAGAAATTGAGATCTTCGTCCGCCAATAAATGAACTTGACTAGAGGTGCTCTCCTTAAAAACGAATATAAGATAATGTCACGATACTGTCCAAATATGTGGGTATATACCACCTGAATATGACTTATGTGATATCATAGCCAATAGTATCATGATCACTGCACTGAAGGTATGATTCTTATAGAAGTCTATAGAAGAAGAAATTGAAATTTTCGTCCCAGTTACCATTCTTGAACTAAATTCCTCTTCCACCATATGGATAAACTTGAATATCATGCAGACGAAGTCTGAGAGTGCAAATCACATACATATGAATAAGCACCATTGCGCTGGTGGAGATAGTTTTAAGAAAATAGCTATATCTGCTCATGTGAGCCCAACTGTTCGGCAAAATATTTAATATTCTGAATCCAAAGGTCCTGAGGAATCGAATGGTATAAAGGAATTCATACGTTAATGGGCAAACCTGAGAGCACGGTCATCTTGAAGATAATAATCCCAATGGAGCTATAGTAACGTATTCATATCGATCCATAGTGATACAATGTATATGAATAAACGCCACTGCGCTAGTTGAGATACCTTGAAAAAATTAAGAATATCTCCTCAAGAATGCAAAATTGCTCGACAAAGTGTATATTTTTCTGAATTTAGAGGTTCAATGGAATCGAATGTTTACTGAAATTCATATGTTACTGGATAATCCTGAGAGTACGGCAGGCTAGAAGATGGCAACCCCTATAGCATTGAGAAAATAGCTATATCTGCTCGCGTAATGATTATTGCTCGGCGAAGTATGTAATAATCTGAAACTAGAGGTTCCGAGGAATCGAACGGCATAAAGGAGTTGATATGCTACTGGCCAAAACTGAGAGTACGGTAGGCTTGAATATAGTACTCCCTATAAGTTTGAGTGAATAGCTATATCCATTCAAGTAAGCAGAATTGCTCAGCAAGATATATGATATTCTGAATCTAGAGGTTCTGAGGAAAAGAATGTTGTAGAGAAATTCATCGTTATTTTCCTGACGCTACAGGGGTTACCATATTTAAGCCTACCGTACTCTCAGCTTTGATTTGTAACATATCAATTTCTTCACACCAATCGATCAAGCAGAATCTCTGCATTCAAAAAAAAAATATTTTGTCGGGCGATTTTGCTTATTTGAGGAGGTATAGCTATTTTATTGAAGCTATCTCAACTAGTGCTGAGGTGCTCATTGATATGCAATTGATCACTATAGATCAATGCTTATTATACATTACTATAGAAATATAGGTTTGATACATTCAAGCCTACCGTCTTCTCAAGTTTGCCCGGAAACATATTGATGTTTGTACATCATTCGATCGAGCAGAATCTCTGCTTTCTAAAAATGAAAGCTCACCGGAAAATTCCGCCTCTGCGAGGAGATATGGCTATTTTTCTGATGCTATAGAGGTTGGTACATTCAAGCCTACCGTACCCTCAGCTTTGACCAGTAACATATCAATTTCTTCACACCAATCGATCAAGCAGAATCTCTGCGTTCAGAAAAATATATATTTTGTCGGGCGATTTTGCTTAGTTGAGGAGGTATAGTTATTTTATTGAAGCTATATCAACTAGTGCTGAGGTGCTCATTGATATGCAATTGATCACTATAGATCAATGCTTATTATACATTACTATAGAAATATAGGTTTGATACATTCAAGCCTACCGTCTTCTCAAGTTTGCCCGGAAACATATTGATGTTTGTACATCATTCGATCGAGCAGAATCTCTGCTTTCTAAAAGTGAAAGCTCACCGGAAAATTCCGCCTCTGCGAGGAGATATGGCTATTTTTCTGATGCTATAGAGGTTGGTACATTCAAGCCTACCGTACCCTCAGCTTTGACCAGTAACATATCAATTTCTTCACACCAATCGATCGAGCAGAATCTCTGCATTCAGAAAAATATATATTTTGTCGGGCGATTTTGCTTAGTTGAGGAGCTATAGCTATTCTTATTCAAGCTATCCCAACTAGCGCAGCGACACTCATTGATATATTGTACATTGATCGCTCGCTATTGATCAGTCTACACATTACTATAGGAATATTGAAGTTGCCATCTTCAGGACCACCGTCTTCTCAGGTTTGCCCAGGAACACCTGAATTTCTTTGCAGCATCCGATCCAGCGGAACGTCTGCATTCAGGAAAACATAATTTTGTAGAGCAGTTCCTTTTATTTGAGGAGATATAGTTATTTTCTTAATGATATACACTTTTCTACCTTCAAACCTACCGTACTCTCAAGTTTGCTCAGTAACAGATCAATTATTGTACTCCATTCGATCCAGCAGAATCTATAGATTCTGCAGAACATACATTTTGTTGGGCGATTTTGCTTTGTTGAGGAGATATAGCTATTATATTAATGCTATCTCAACTAGCGCAATGGTGCTAATTGATATGCATTTGATCACCATAGATCAATAGATATTATACATTACTATAGAAATATGCGTTTGATATATTCAAGCCTACTCATGTCAGCAAAATTACTGAGCAGAGTATATGATATTCTGAATCTAGGGGTTCTGAGGAGTGGAATGGTGAAGAGAAACTCATATGTTACCTGACAAACATGAGAGTACCGGTGGCTTGAATTTTGTAGACAATTTCCATAGTTCACTTTAGCACTGAAGAGAACTCGCATAGTTCTCTTCAGTAAGAAGGACTATTTTGTGTTCTTGCGGCAATTCGTTTTACCCACATTATTTCCATTGGTTATTAAAATTGAGGAGAAATGAAATTTCCTTTACTTTTTACGCTATTCGCTAATATTTTTTTCTATTTTATCATTATATAACTTTCATTTTTTTCGATGTTTTTTGCGCGTTCTCGTTCTTCTGATACCTTTATAATTGTTTTGGGCGTCTTGAAGTAATAAGGTCATTATATTTTCCTACGTTTTCGCGTGTTCTGTTTCGATTCATTCAAATCATGTCATCTCATTATTTAATAGTGGTAATGAAACCTATTAAAATTGTGATGATCGATTCGAATGATTCAAGAAATGCTGATTCAGCTTGCGCGAATTTTTTCCATAACTTTGATTGTTCTGGATGTCTGCAGTTCGTTTTATGTGTGCATGCGTTAATGTTAAACATCTATCGAATAAAGCATGTTTTCAGACAATTTCAGGCTTAACCCAAAAAAATTAGGATTGAAAGCAAAACTCACAGTGATAATAACAAACACGTAATAATATTAAAAATAATAATTGTAATGATAATAATGATAGTAACAATAACAATATTAATAAAATGTTCAAATATGATAATAAATATAATAATGATAATAATAAATAATAATAAATATAACAATAATGTAACAATGGTAATTTATGCAGTATTCAAAAAGAACTGTTTAAAGAACAGCCAAAGTCTGTTGAAAACTGTTCTATTCTGTTTTTTTGGACTCAAAAATGACTCTATTCTTTTCCATACTGTTCCTTCCTCATTTACGAACTTTTCTATTCTATTCCATTTAACACAACAGGAATAGAACAGGATTAGAACAGCTTAACTGGAATAGAGACATCACTACTCTAGATTAAAAAACCTCAAATCCAAATGATTCAGTACTTTGAAAGTACCATGCTCAACCTGAATGAATCAATCTTCCTGAAGTCAATAAACTCATTTGAATGAGTCAAATGATAACGCTCTTGAACAGACATATTTCATGAAGTCGCCGCTCACGATCTCAATCAACACTACGCTGTTATAGAGTTGAATAACGGTACTGTATGGGAAGAAACAGGAAACGCTACAATTTCTATGCATGACCCTCTATCTAATATGTGTGCCAAATGAAGAACCTAATTGATAAATCTGCTATCGCAAAATATCGCATGGCCTAACAATCCAGTTTTTTTGAAAATTCCGGACCAGGAAGACTGCGCTTTGCTGACCGAATCGTAGACAACTCAGTGGGAATAAATCATGAGAGAAGTATTTTCTAGTCTAGTTAGCTGGATTGTAGCTGTCATGATAGTGTTAGCATCAGCTGTTGACAGTCTCTGGGAACCAAACTCGATAGATCCGTTAAAGATGCTACAGATAAATACTCCCAGTAATCTCGAATGTATTTGAGCAATCTCATTTTCTTTACTACTCAATTCACCTTGTGCAAACAGCGATCACTTGAACAATCCAATTTCTCGAAATACAAAAACACTATTTGATTGCATCCATGTCCTATGGTTTATTGCAGATGAGCTCTTCGATGATTTGAAAAATCAACAACTTCTCACAACAAACAATCCGTATTTTTATGCATTTGACAAGTGCGATGCACTTTGAGTGCATCGCACTTGTGAAAATCAAAGCCAAAGAGCACACGATCAAACGAAATGCTTTATAAAGAGGAGCTGATTGAGGGGATCATCACAGCACCGCATTCTAATACCATCTCAACTTCCATCACTGAACGTAGCTAGTACGTGTCCTTAGAATTCGTTTCAAGCAACCTCCATTCTTATTCCCTGACCTGGTGTAATCACCATTAGTTCTCAAGCAAAATGGTTCTTCTTGCATTCTGCGTGCTGCTCATTACGATGGTACTACCAGGATCTTGTCAATTCGGTGGGTGCTTCGGAGGAATTAGCTGTGGCTATCCATACGGTGGTATAGGATATGGAATGGGTGGCTTGGGATATGGCATGGGCGGTTATGGTGGCTTCGGCGGTTATGGCGGCCTCGGCGGTTACGGTGGTCTCGGCGGTTACGGCGGTTACGGCGGCCTCGGCGGTTATGGTGGCCTCGGCGGTTATGGTAGATACGGCGGTTATGGTATGTGCGGCTATGGCGGTGGTTACGGAGGTATGTGCGGATGCTACCCTGGAATTTGCAGTCTGTACGGCTAACGAACGATGAAATTAACGATGCGAATTGAGATTAAGAATTGTATCATCTAATGCATAAATTGCATGTGATTGTAACATCAATTGCTACGATTTGTTTGGCTCGACTTTTGAGTGCAAAATGTTTTTGTAATTTTGTGGTGTATATTGCTCATTTTCCGTATAATGCAAACAAATTCATAATTAAAGCAATTATCATTTAATTGACAATCGTTCACATGATATCCACGTTATTCTTCTGATCGTTTTGCTTTTTCCCAGTTTTGTAGCAATTCTAAGAAGAATTCGTATGAAGTATTAGAAACATCAAATTAAGCTGCCGCCAGCCTTAAGTGCTATTTGATCTCTTGGATTCATAAGAATTGTCAGTGACTTGTTTGCGAGAAAGCAAATTTATTTCCTCATTATTCAAATTAGGAATTAGGGTGCCAGGAAAACAGATTACGGACTTGGAGAACATAACATTGCTGAAAAGTGCCTCGCATCCGCTTCATGTTTCGAAAGATCTTGGCGTTTTCATTCATAACAGCATTGATAATGACTCACAAAATCGTGAGATCATGTGGACGCATGATTAACCAACTGAGATTCGAAAGTGAAAGCTAATTATCATGATGTCCTTGCCTGAACTTCGATAGGTTGCTTGCACAATGGCAATAGAAATTTGAAATTCACATTGCAAATTTCAGCTGTCGCAATTATTACTTTCATATTCGATTTTGCATTCTAGTCGAAGCCTAACAATAAGTTCAGCACATTGTGAGGTGTTCAGCTAGCATTGCGTTGATCAGAGAGAATTGTTTACGCACCAAATCATGGCGCTTCTTCATTAGAAAGGACGCATGAAATGCACTGACGGTGAAATCAATTTCAGTCAGCTTACATTGCGGACACGAGACAAGTTGTCAGTATCATTTTCAATGTACAGAAAACAGCTAACAAACGAATGTGATCAGCGATGAGCCCTGCCATACGAAAATGAACATTTTCGTATGCACCATATGAAGTTGATGAACCCGACCGAAACAAAATTTGAAGGAAGATAAAAATTTTAATCGGATCCACTGGATTTTTTGGTATCATCTATGGCTTACTCTCGAAAAATCGAATAATACGTTGCAGTTGTTTCAAGGAGCAAAGCAGGTTTATTTTTATAATGTATTGTGCCAAATGCAGCTATAAGAAATAAAGGTTACCATTTCGAGCCTACAGTACTCTCAGGTTTGCCCGGTAACGTGGCAGTTTTTCTGTGCCAATCGATTCCTCAGGATCTCTAGATTCAGAATATCATACATCTTGCTGAGCAGTACTGCTTACTCGAGGAGATATAGCCATTTTCTTAAGCTATACCAACTATCGCAGTCGTGCTTTTTCATATACATTGTATCACTATAGATTAATGTATGCATTACTATAGCACTATTGGGGTTACCATCTGCAAGCTAACGGCACCCTCAAGTTTGCCCAGTAACATATGAACTTACCTACACCATTCGATTCCTTAGAACTTTTAGGTTCGGACTATTGTATATTTTGCTGACCTATTCTGTTTACTTGAGGAGATACAGTCAATTTTCGGATCATGGGATCAGTTATTTTCAATCTAACATGAGAGATTGGGAAAATGGGTACCATCTTTTTTTTGAAACAGAATGCTCCTAAGATCTATCCAGAAGGATGATGGGTTTTTACGTCGTTGGATCCTCGGTTTCTCCAGTTTCGGAGTAGTATGTGTGCCGTCTGGCGATTTTGTTAATTGCAAGCATTACTGACGACTCCTGAAGCCATCACGCACAGTTGAAATGCTTATTTCATTACATTCTATCTGGTAGGTTAATAATATAGCCCAACGTTTTCCTCTTAAGATTTGCTCTGAGCCATGATGTGTTTAGCCAGTTTGGACTCTCTGGATTCTCCACTATCGGAGAAACACCCATGCTTTCACTACCACTAAGCACGGAAAGGTGACATATAGCACTACAATTTGAAACATTCACAAACATTCTTCAAAAATAGTAGCTCATGATTTCTTATGCAAATTTTACTCGTTTGGCAAGCAATCCATTGCGATCAAATCAGAGATCTATAGCAGAGTTACTCTGGGGAATGCAGTAACTCAACAATTAAAAACTTCTAGTGAAAATCGATATGTCAAATCGAAGTGATTCAATTTTTCTAGAGCGAATTAGCTCATCTCAATAAGTAACATCGCAAGTTTTCTCAATGCAGTCGCTCACAATCTCAACGAACTCCATGCTACTAATATGCTGAGAAATAGCACTCAATGAAAGGCATGAACGAGGAAACGCTCTAAATGCTAAACATGATCCGCTATTTCCAAAACTGTGCCAACTGAAAACCTTAGCTGATGAATTCGTTGTCGTGAAGTATTAGATGGCATAGTGACTGAGCACGGCGATTGAGTTCTTTTGAAAATTCCGGACATTTTGCTGCCGAGTCGCAAAGAAATCATTGCGGATGAATCATGAGAGTGGAATTTTCTGGTCTCCTAACAATTAGCTGGAGTAAAGCAGTCATTGTAGTTAGTACCAATTGTTGACAGTCACTTTGAATCATAATCGAACAATTCGTTGAGGATGCTGCAGATAAGTATCTCCAATCAATTCGATTTCATTTGAATAACCTCGTGAGGAACACACTGACAAGCGAGAATTATCTGCAAATCTCGATTTTTTCACGACCTATTCAAACAGTCATCTCTTAAACAATTCGTTCTTTCGAACTCAAAAAACACCATTTGACTGGATTTGTTCCCTATGGTTTATTGCAGATGAGCTCTCAATTGATTGCAAAAATCAACAAAATATTCACCATACTTGAGTGCTTAGCACTTGTGAATGCCGGAATCAAAGAGCAATAAGACAGAGAGTTGATCAAGCAAAATGCTTTATAAAGGGGCGCTCATTGAGGGAATCATCACAGTACCGCATTCTAATACCACCTCTACTTCCATTGCTGAACGTAGCTAGTACGTGCCCTTAGAATTCGTTTCAAGGAACCTCCATTGTTATTCCCCGACCTAGTGTAATCACCATCAGTTCTCAAGCAAAATGATTCTTCTTGTATTCTGCGTACTGCTGATTACAATGGTACTACCGGGATCTTGTCAAATCGGTGGGTGCTTCGGAGGCATCATCTGTGGCTATCCATACGGTGGTATAGGATATGGAATGGGTGGTTTGGGATATGGCATGGGCGGTTATGGTGGCTTCGGCGGTTATGGCGGCCTCGGCGGTTACGGCGGCCTCGGCGGTTACGGCGGCCTCGGCGGTTATGGGGGTCTCGGCGGTTTTGGTGGTCTCGGAGGTTATGGGGGATATGGCGGTTATGGTATGTGCGGCTATGGCGGTGGTTACGGAGGTATGTGCGGATGCTACCCTGGAATTTGCGGACTGTATGGCTAAGGAACGATGAAATCAACGATATGCATGGAATGTGAATTAAGTTTCATAATTCTAGTATCATCGAATGCATTAATTGTATCTGATTGTAAGATCAATATCTACGAATTGTTTGGTTCGACTTTTGATGCGAAATGTTTTTGTAACTTTGTGGTGTATATTGCTCATATTCTGTGTAATGCAAAGTGATTCATAATTAAAGCAATTATAATTTAATTGAAGATCATTCACGTGATATCCACTTTACTCTCCTGATCGTTTTGCTTTTTCCCATCTGTTCAACAATTCTAAGAAGAATTCGCATGAAATATTAGAAATATCAAATTAATGTGCCGCCAGCCTTAAGTGGAACTTGATTTCTTAGATTCCCGAGAATTACCGCTTACTCGATTGCGAATAAGCAAATTTATTTCCTAGTTACTTATACCTGAATTATGGTGCCAGGAAAATAGATAATGGTCTAAAAAAACATAATATTGCTGACATGTGCCTCGTATCCGTTTCAAGTTTTGGAGGACGGTGACATTTTCATCCATAATAACATTAAAAATGAAGAGATATGCGTTGACGCATGATTTATCAACTCCAAATCGGAAGGGAAAGCTGTGTGGTGTCGTTGTCTGAACTTCTTCCATCAAAAGCAGCATTGAAAATGGTTCAGATGTTCAACTGATGTATGTGCTAGTTGGATTTATCAACCAGGATTCAATACTGAATCGAACTAGATAATATTTCCAAATGTTTTTCTCAACTATCAGCCAATTTGTACGCTAGTAAAAATACTCAATATTGTTGGTTGCACCTTTTAAAAAATGGATTGAATCACCACTGCGATGATAACTAGTTCTAGTTCAAGTCACTAACGAGTGTGTAAATGATTCGTGCCATGCTAATTGTACCTAATCGAGTTTTCATAAGAGTTCTTTTGAGTTCCAGGCAGTTTCTTTGTCTGGGCCATTATCGATGTTTAAAAAAGCTGTGTTGACAAGAGCTCTGCATTGTCGCAATGTTTACGACATGTGATATCAATGGACTCGAATTCATTTCAATTTGAAGTTATTTTTGAAATCATTTTAATTTACGAATTCCATTCAATCTTTTCGACTAGTCACAAATGCTTTTTGACTGAAAAACATTGCGAAATGTCGAAAAAACACGATAACATCAGAAATCATTAGCACTCAAAATGCTTTATATAGAGGCCAGGATCGTTATTGCGATACCGTTCTAAAAATTTAGTGACGTTCAACCTCTCATAATGCAGCGAACTGACCTCGCTGATTATAAGTTCGAAATCCTAAATCATTTTAAATTTCAGTTCATCAGACTCCTGAATTATCATGCAAGTTCACTTCTGCCGTCGAACGATGATATTTGTGATTTGCACGTTGCTCATTGCGATGGTACCACAAGGTTTGTGTCAATGGGGTGGTTGCTTCGGAGGACTCGGTTGTGGCTTTGGTATGATGGGTGGTTATGGATATGGTATGGGTTACGGCTATGGCATGGGTTATGGCTATGGAATGGGCTATGGTATGGGTATGATGGGATACGGTGGTTACGGCTGTTGCGGAATGTTCGGCAAATAGACGAGAACACCGAGGAGTGGATTCCACGCAAATAAATGAATATGCTCGAATGCTCTACGTAGGACTACTCTACTTGTGTTGTGATCAAATCTAAAATAGAATCACTCATTGCGATGATTGTAAGTTGGTCAAGTGAAAATTATTATGATGAGATGATATTATTCGAATTAGAAATTTTATTATCTTAAAAATCCAATCGTTGATATGTTTTCATTGAGTTATTTCACTATTCAACTTCATGGCTCTTCTTTTGACCACTTTTGATTTTAGTTCATCGGTCCTCTACTCTGAACTGATTAGTGGGATTATTAAACTTATTGTTGAGTGCATTGAAGAAGATTCACTCATCTCATTTTACTTCCGGCTTATACTTTTCATAGTACATAACGAGTTCTTTACTCATCTTTCAAAATCAATGAACCCACTTATATCGAGCCATCATCGTTCAGAAAAATTCATCAAAACAGATAAAGTATTCTTTAGATAAAGTAGTTTGATGAAATGATTCATTGAAGTGTTTGAAAATTGTTTGCGCATTATGGTATTGAGTCGTACTTGTTTCCGTTTGGAATATGATGGTTCAACTTATTGAATTGCATGAGATTGTAACAATAAAACATTTATATGCATGTTCGTGATCAAACAATATAAATGAATTACTTTTACTGCTTTACAATAAATTTGCCGTGGTCACTTTCATGCTGCTGAAACTGTCTTTGCAATTGAATGAGCAATGAAATTTTTGTGGATTTTCTTATCAATTCTTCAAAGCGATAATGAACGAGCGAAAGTGTACTCGATAAATAGTTAAACCACCAACTGAATGTAGAATTCATCACCTATTGCATAAGTGAGTCGCTGATTTTTTATGGAATCTGATCGTAAGTCCCCAAAGGAAACCATTGGTTCGTACGCAAGCGATCACTCCCTAAAGAGTTCCTCAGATCAATCACGTCACCGAGGAAACGTTCGTGCTAATATGGTTACGAGTTGTTAATGCAAATTTTAAATGAAGATCAACCGGATGCACGTTAGCAAGCGAATATATTTCCGATGTCTTTATATATTTCCGAATCAGAAGGGCATCTTTTTATGGAAGCAAAATTTTCGCACTATCGCATAGATATTTTAACGATTAATATGAATGATTCTATCAGAGATGCAATTTCCGTTCGATAATATGCATTCTGATATTCAAATGTCACCTCCAAGATGGCTTATCCAACAATGACACTATTTCTTTTAGGAATTGTTCGCGTATGGCGCTCAATCAAGTTATATCTCTTTTTGCTGTATTTGCTTGACAAAATTTATGATTACAGATGAGAATTTATTGTTGAATGCTGGTCATTTTCAGATGTTTTTGATCCTGTTGGAATCAGATGCGAAGTTGTCGTTCAATTTTGAGCTATGTTTGCCGTCGAATCAGAATATTTCATTGCATCATATTATCGCTTCACTTCCCATTTGAGCAAGGAATAATCTCGTTCATGCTAATTGCGTGATCAATAATTGATTAAATCAACTGATGCATCTTGTTTTGATGTTGTCCACTCAGCCTGTTCAACGATTCACGCATGCATGCCGAATATACATGACTGCATAAAATCACTCAACTATCAAGTGGAAATCAATCGAATGGATTGTACGAAATCATTCATCCGTCGCCACTAACCGAAAAAGTTTGAACGAGACCAATGAAGCTCGATGAAGCCTTAGGCTTATCGAGGCTTCCGGCCTCAACATGCTCATTCATGCAATTAGCATGCTGAATTAATCATTTGCTGATTTGTTGTCATCGATCCTCTTGCATGTTCTTTGAGCAGGAGGACGTTGAAGCGAACGGAAATCTCTTGAGAGTGGTCGCAAAAACGGCAACAAGGCAGCAATGACTGCTAGCTGTCCCAGAATCAATAAAAATCTTTTACAAACCAACAATTTATCAGCAAGAACACCAAAGATTCACAAAGCAGTTTCATTCATCAATCAAATGCAAACAGATTGCATCGTTACAATCAACAACACATCATTTACCTGTCTTTTTTAAATGTACAATATAACTCGTCTGACTTCTGTACACATAACAATGCCAAAAAAACTTTGAACAATAATGCATGACATTGTTTCATAATTCAAAAAACGATTAAGCATTGCAAAAACAACAAACAGCAATTATGTAGATTATCAGCTACGAGAGCCTGGCAAAGCCACAAGCCAAGAATTTGTCCACCTTACACACACCAAAATGGCCTAGAGCTCACCGAATGCACCCGACTATGATACAATGAAAATGCATGATACTTTCGTTTTCAGTACAGTGCCATAACTGTTGACTTTACATTGCACCATATCGTGGTGTTAAGAGAAGTTGTGAAAAAGATGTATAGTTCTAAATGGACATCGCACCAGATGCTCAAACATGTCCCACAGCTGATGCGTTGTCCAACTTTCGTCGCTTCAACGCAACGAAATAACAATAGCAACGCCATACTGTATGCAAAAACCATAACTGTAATATCATCTCACCCAGTAGCACCACCATCGTTAATGTTGTGCTCACTGCTGAAAAAAAGCTCGAACGAATCTTCACAAAAATTACTGCCACAGAAATGTGGAACTGAAATTCAGTCATATCACAGAAATTATTGGCATTCTTAAAAGTTGAAACTAATGGAAACAAGTAAATTTCGAGTGTTTCGAATGCTTTTTGTAAATCGAAATACACAGTTCTCATGAAGACCGTGGCGTGACTGAGCGTTATGGACACATGAAGCTCTAGCAAATTTTCGGCGATCCTAAATTGCGCTCAGAAATGAATGTGATCAGTAATGCTGCGCACAATCGGGAATTTTGGAACTGAATGTTAAGGTAGTTTGAAAATGGCACCAGAATACACTAGGAAGGAGAACAAAAAAATTTTAAAAAACCAGAAAGTACCGACAGGGAAGTTTTTGACTCAATGTTGTCATCTAAACTCACAGTCAGTCGTTGATTGGTTTGTAGTTGATGCGATTGAAGTGGCGTTGGTTTGGTCATCAGATGCTTCTGGTAAAGACGAATCGACAAATAACGAAACGAAACAGAGTATGAACAGCACTAACACAGCTGCTAGGCCAAGTGCCTTAAAATTGAGGTAATGGGGTTTTTCGGACTCGTCTGAACCATACTGATAGACTTTTGCTATCACTCTACGTTAACGTGCATTCATTTTCAGCATTTTTTTGCGATGCATAATGTGGGTTCCGAATGAGAAAGTTTGAATCTCATTCAGAGTCTACGTTCAAACAGTGAATGCAGAAGATCGAACCTGCACAAGAAGGAAAGGAATGATCAGTTGCTGAGTACCAGTTCTGAGCGCGATGATCAGTGAAACAACTGCCAACGTACCGACTATCAACGGTACAATTGCAGAAATGGTCGAATTATCAACACTTATTCGGTAGGCCAGATTTATGCCCAATCCAAGCATTGAGAAGGCGGCGATAATTGCAGACCCCATCTGAATTGATAATGAATTGACGATTGAAGATGATAATTCGCTGATAAAAGTTCGCGTTATTAGGATCATTGGTTTGGTGTGTGATCAACGATCAATTTTCGAATGTCAACCGATGAGATAGATCAGTGCGATTTGTTGGAACGAATAAATTGAATTCCAGGCACTCACTCGTACATGCATCGTACCACAGCAGCATTCATATTCAGGATCGTCATCGTCGTAGGTCGCCATCGAACTTGCAGCACTCGCCTTGCGTATACCACCATCAGACATTCTCAATCTTGCGTTTCTGAAAGGTTGTTCTCTTCTAATGAAACTGAAAACCCTCATGAAGTCACTCTTCGACGATTCATTTCACTCATTTCGAAACGCCTCATCTCTGTGACGTTCATATAGGCAATTTATGGCTTCTCGCAGGCAATGCATAGGTTCGAAATTAGATTTCTGCTTTTTTTCAACTGGAATCAAATTGTCAAGGTTATGGGAGAATGATTCGCGCTTTCGATTAGCACGAAAAACCCTTAATAGCAGCTGAACAACAATGGAAATTTGTAGGCACGGTTGAAAACTCGCTAGAAACAGCACTGGGAAAGAATCGAGGACTTTTTATGAGCTCTACCAATCAATTTTAGATGTTTCAATGAGTACATTATTAACGTTATTCACCGCAGAAGCGATAATGCTCAGTTACGAATAAATAAACAAATAGATGTATCAGAATAGAATAACGATTCAAATCAATTTATCACAGAAGCAAGTTCAAAACTACATTCGACCATCATGAACTCAGCTTTTCAAAAGTAAAAATTAGAGGTAACATGCCAAGCAGTAACTATTAACATATCCAGAGAAAGTGTCCTTTCGGTGCATTCACTCATTAGGGGAATATTCTCTACAAAAAAACTGTCGCGGAAAAATGTATATTTCTCGAATAAGGAGAAACATCGGTGGCTTCATCGTCAAGCTACCAGGGATTTCTGTTTACACTGAAGGAACTAGAAAGCGAGGATTATCAAGAGATGATCTGTTCTATCAGACTCGTATAAAATTAATTCGCTGCGAAACTCACAAGTACTAATGAAAGCATCATGCCTAACAACCGCATTCGAATGATCACTGTCAGCGAACAAAATGCCATCATAAGATTCTTCAGCGAAGAAACTGATATGGAAACCAACCAATCAAGCCAGTCGTCACATTGCAGTATCAATGCTGCTGAACAAACACTTCAGCTGAATTTGCCGATATTTCCGTACCTTTATCAATCTCTCAATGACAACTACTGTAAAGATAAACGAATCGAATCGTTTTTTTTTTGCATTGCATGTCCGTCATTCAGAGATCATATGCAAATCCAAACTGTATGCATAAGGTGAACTTCGCAGGAATTTTCAATTTTTTGTTCTGAATCTCACATTAACAGATTGATTTTGAAATCATCAGGATTTTCATCAATATTAGCCGTTTGTTATGATGCGATCTGGGAACAATTCGATCGCAAACAATGAGGGTCGAGCAATTCATGCATATCAAAGTAAGCAGTTAATTTCAAACAGCTTAAACGCTAACAATTTCAAAATACTCTGGTGCAGTGCACTCACAACATAACTTTTCGTTTTATGAATAATTTCGTGACAGCAGTTGTTTGGAGATTACAATGTGTTCCTCATTCAGTTGTGCTCCTTTCGAAATAAGCTTACTCTAGCTTCTAAGTGCAAATAGTCGTCTCATACCATTTCCAATTAAACGCCCTCAGAATTGCAGTTTACTCAAAAGATGTTGGCTTATTGAGCTTATCATTGAGATAGCTGCAAAATTCTGATGATTGACATTATTCCGTCGAAAAAGCAACACTTTGTGCAGTTAGCAATTGTCACAGTCGGTTTGAATGCTAATTGCTTCCGGAATGTCGTCTGCGTTTTCGCTTTTTGGGTGTACTTCGATCAAAACTTGTCTCATTATGGTAATTGTTAGTGAATTCTCATCTACTGCATGCGATTATTGGTTGAGGTTTGTGGCTTTGAAGCACTGAGTTGATTGTGAGTGAGCGTGTTGAGTTCGGTAAATGCATTGGCTAAATTTGATATGCATGAAATATTCGGGCACCTATTCATTGTGAGAAAATTATTCACAGATCACATCAAACTAAACAGATCACATCAAATGTTGATCTGGACCCTGATGGATTCTTTATCAATCAAAATAACACAAATACATAGGAAAAGGAAATGAAAAGCAAAGTAGATTTCGTGAATTTGGACCAAATAAGAATTTAAAACGATTCCTTGTCAGAAACCATCAACAGCGGTATTTTCGTTCCTAACGCACCGTGGTACTGGATTAGTGGGATTCACATATCTCTAGAGGATTGAATTCTTTGCGCAACACTGATGAAAAGCTTGAAAAGACTGATGAAAAGATTGTTCTACTTATTTCAAGAGTAAAATACTTACTCTACTTATTACTTATTTCGAGAGAGTAAAAAATATTGTCGAACAATAGCGTTCAGGGAAACTTTTAGAAGCAGGCAGGCATGACCGGAAGTAGAAGACAAAAGGAGTACAAGTACGTACAATCGCCATTAGCAATAAATGGATGTAGATTGTTAGTCTCACGACAAACTTATTGCGATTTCTCGATTTCGCAATGTGAACACAACAGAAGCGGTGAGAACATTCGTTGAATGGATGAACTGAATAAATAGCCAAATTCATGAAGCGAGGAAACAAGATTGTCTCAAAATACTTGACAGTTGACTGGCAGAGAGCAATTTCATCGCGAATGGGAAATGGAAAAATGTAACGTAAGTACATGTGTGGTACAACGTCTCAACGATATCCATAACCCATAACTAAATATGGTAACATTTGAAATTCCACGCTCGATAGGCGGATAAATGAGCCTTCATAACGACGACGAACATTTCCTAGTGACAGAGATGAATGAAATGTATGATCCACAGCAGCCAAAACGTTATCGTTTAGTTTTTAGGCAAACTTGAAAAAAATCAAATATTAAAAATATTGGGAAATTGGGAAATCATCTTACTATCAATTTTTGCGTTTTATATGACAAATTCGAGCATAAGGATGTTCAGATTTGTGTTGAGGGTGAGTATGCGTAAGAATTCCGCCAACGGAGACCAACTTTTACGGTTGAGCTCGAGAACGATAACACTCGGAAGGAAATAGTCACGGCATGAATATTTCAAAATGTCAACGATAAAAATTTAGTGTTTAGAATGTAACTTGAAGTGCAGTCCTTAACGGCTGTCCTGCGTGTGATCTAACTAAAATATGTGCGATGTAGCATGATAACGTTATCAAATGTGTAGCAAATGAAATCACCATGCTTAATTAAGCTTATACGTCAGTAATTTTCGAATTCAGCCACAAGAACATAATTGAGTGAGGGATGCTGTCGGATCGGATGAATGTTGATTGGTGGTTATGATGACGGTGATGTGAAGATATCTATTTATAGCGAAGATTTTGAAATATTAACGAAGAGTAGTTCAATGAACAGCTGAATAGATTTTTAACGCAAGAAAACTTTCGAGTAACTACTTAACTGAATCATAGTCATCGCAGGCATTTCGATCACATTAACTTGATTAAATCACAAAAAATCGTGGTTTTGTCGGTGTATAAGCACGTCACAGTTTATTATTATTTCGTTAATTATTACTTGCACGTTATTAATTATTACTTGGACATTGTTTCGTCAACTGCAGTGAGCCATCGGTGGAATATTTATTTTATTTGAGTAATGATTATTTATTGAATTGGTATTTGACTGCATTCAATTATGCAAAGTATTCACGGCGACTAATTATTTTCTCGGTTGTGTTCGATTGGCCTACTCGCCCAGCCAGCGAGGCGGCGTAAATTCAGGCTAAAACAGTGCGCACGGAAACATTGCGAGCATTGTGGCCAGCAACGGTATAAACGTTTCATAGCCTGACCAATCCAGGTAATCCAGCTAAAAAATAAGCACGTCACAATCACGTTCGACGACAACTGGATTTTGTTGACGTTTCAATTGCAAAATTTGAAAAGAGATCATATAGGTGGAAGCAACCAGTGTTCGAAGCGTTTTGTTTTCAACTGAATTGTACAAAGTGAACTGAATGCCGAGTTGGGAAAATAGGCACTCAAAAAAACTTAATCAACAACTTTCACTCATAAATTAGTGATGAACGCGAGTGGATCTTTAATTATTCATTCAATACAACAGCAATCAGGACATTTCTAGATTAAATTTCTTGATTGCTTGTAAATGCTCAGTGCTCGTGATTTCTACCGTGCATCGTGGACGAGCATAGGAGCTTCGTCATTTTATGACACTATCTTGCTATCTTGCCCTCAAACAGCAAGTGAGTGAGGTGAATGAAGGTTTCTTCACATGAAATTTCTCATGAAACATTCATGCATTGTGAAATCGCTAAACTTTCCCAGAAGCGCATAAAATGAACGCGAATGCGTGCTGAACACAAACTTCTGAATAATAACACGAACGATGAGATAAACTACTTCTCGAATGCAACACAAAACTTTCTCAGTAAACAATTTCTTTCCGAATTATTGTCTCATGAGAAATGAAACAGCGTGCTGGTGCACTTCATCGAGGCAGCGCATAACATAAAAATGATCGCTGAAATTTTCGGAAAAATGATATGTGAATTCACATCATCATTATTATCGTTTTTTTGGCTGAATCATTATTCGATAACCTAATGGCAAGTGCACATAAGATATTGCAAGTCACATCCTGTTGACTTCATTCATATTATTCGGTTCAGTTTATTCATGATTCTGTTCCAAACTTTTAGTGAACTTCTCGATCTTGTTCTATTCCGCCCCTCTCTTGTTTTGTTCCGTTCTGTTCTTCGTGTCATTTTTCAGAAAAGTTTTCTGTTCCAGTCTATTGATGGAACAGAACAAGAATAGAACAGTTTGACTGGAACTCGAACATCACTGGCTCAGTTTCGCTGATACGCTTCGTCGACAACATGATAACGCTTTAGATGCACCGAACAAGGATAAGTTTTATTGAATGTAACGTTGGACAACTCAAATTAACTCTATGAAATAAAACATTCATGTGTATTTCCAGCTATAATTTAGCTGACAGAAATGTGCAATTGTTCATATGCAAACGCTGGAAAAACCTATTCTCTCGGGGAATCATACGATTCATATTGAATTGTAATCAGCATATTCATTCTATTTACAGAATGTTCATTTCATTTTATCTACATTTCAGATGTTTTTATTCACATAAAGCAACATAAATCATCATTTTATTCATTGGAAATGAAATTATCGTATCCATCAGTTGCATTTGCTTTAGCATAGTAACGGATCATATCATTTGGTGAGTACTTTTTTCAGCAATTTAGGTCCGTTGATAGAAATGGGTGGAGCTTTTTGCTCTGACATCAGATAGTTTCACTATGAATCAATTGAACATGTCACGCATTTAGAAACGTGATGCCTTAATTTGTCGAAATGACTCGAATGCATCAATCAACAGAAAATAAACCTTACTATTGACCAAAACATTTTCTGGGATATGCAAACAACTCGTCATGCGAGTAATACGACAAGATTGAGGATATAACAAGCTTTGGCTTGCAACTCAATGCTTTTTTTGCAAATCTTCAATTCAATACGACCTGCACGGAGGAGTTGGTGAGGGAGACTCAAGCTGTAAACAACCGTAACTTTTTTTGGGAATGTAAATGAATTTTCTGATGCGTTGCGCATTTAATGTTTGAAAGGAGGTCAATTTTTTCACACACTACAGTAATTGCTTGTCATTTTATTGCGCATGACTGGATGCACATGCTTAATGGTTTAACTTTACTTAGGACTACTTACTTAGAAAAATGTCTTTCATCACGAAAAAATCATAAACAAAGAGATTTTTCAGCACCAACACATAGCCGTAGGCTCACCGACGATTAAGTTTTATAGCTTCAAACACTGCTCTAAACTCGGAATGAGAATTTTAATGCTAATGTTGAATAAACTATACATATGATGGATTAATGTTGAGAGAGCTACATATTGCTCGCATGGGGAACGAGAACAGATCCGATGGAATATTCTTAAGCTGAAGGATTTTGGGATTTTGGATATACCATGAATCAGTTATAGTAATTTGATTTTACAATGAAACTTCTTCTACTGAATTATTTTTGGATGGTTTCTTTTTCGCGCCACAATGAGTTCAACTTTTTTCTCAGCGAATGATGTTTGCGAAGCGTTTGGACATATGGGCATAAGGTGAAAGAACGAGAAGTAAAGCACAACGCGCTTCATCTTGAATTATCTCATCCAGGAACGATTCAAGCATCACAACATCATCACATTCAGTGCAAACAACAAGCGGGCCGATTAAAAGTAAAAGAGCAATACTAACGAAGAATATTCGTGATCAAGCTGGCGAAATAGATTTATTGTCAAACTAGTCAAAAAGACAAATTACGCTAGGTTTACGTTTACTTCCGCACTAACGCGTCTCAATGGGAATCTGGTGTTTGTCCAGCTACAATTGAATGAATTGCACGTAATGAGTTTGACATTCAAATAGAATCAAATCGACCAATAAACGGATATGCATAATAATTATATTCACACGGCACAAAGCGATTTCAAATCAAAAGAACTGAGGAAATGAAGAATGAATGAATTTTGCTACATTGTAACAAATTTTTTAGAATTTATCGAATTACTCTGAACGATGAAATAATGCTAAGGGCTGGATTTATATTCACTCATTTGAATAATTTACGAGTGAGGGTTTGAGGCAACACTAGGATTCTGATGAATTCAAATGAAACATGCTAAAAGTGCATTATTATTTGTCGTTACTTTTGATTTATCACAGAGACTGAAACGTCTATTAGTGTAAAATGCATAGAAAGCGATGCTGGCAAGTACAATTTTTTTGCTTCATTTGATTTAGTCACCTTCGCAAACCTATCCGATTCGTTGATCAGAGAAAAAACTCTCAGCGAAACGCTCTCATGTAAAAGAAAAGTTTTGATTCGGCATGAAGCTAACAACAAGTGGCAGGCAGCTCGACAACTAAAATGGCAAAAAGTATCTGATTAACTGAGACTGATCGACATGGTCCACTTTCAAAGCGAGCGAGAAGATTGAGAATCAAGCTGCAAAAAGTCGATTGAAATGGACACTGATTGTGTATAAGAAGCAAATGCAGTTATAACGTTCTATCTCAGCAGCAGCAGCACCGTATCAATTGACTGAGTTTGTTCACTGTTAATCAAATAACTAAAACGCGTGAATTTTCGAGCAAAACGAGCAATTCTTCAAGCGTTTCTTGCTGAAACTAAGCGTTCATTTGTAATCAATCGTAATCGCACTCTCTCAAAGATTAAATCTGACAAAGTGATACTCTTAAATTGAGTTCATCGTGCGGCAGAATGCAGAAAAATCCTACGGCAAATTGAGCACAAGGAGCACAAGTGAAGGGAATCAAATTCGACTTGACTTGCAATGAAACTGAAAGAAAATTGCCAGCTCAATAACATTAGCATGCATTCACTTGCATTTGCTATAACTAGTATGTGAAGGAGTGCTGTGCTGCGAAACGAGTGGGGAAAGTAATTCGGTACGATGACTGCGAGAATTTCTCTGTAATCATCAGTTTCATCATTGCGAAGACTCGTTGAAACTACTGATGAATGAATTTGCAAGAGATCAAACATTCAAGATACCTCTATGATTGACAAATCAATGATATAGATTAGACTTGCATGAAGAGTGATGATTTCCTTCACTGTTTTATCCTGCGGGGAGGGATATGAAGGAAATGCGAATGTGCTCCGTCCGATACAACACGTGCATTAACTGGCAATGAGTTATTGTATTTTTGATTAATACACAAATGAATAGCTGTACTTTGTCTTGTTGATGGCTTGCAGCGAAACATCGTGAAGCACTCTGGTTGTCAATTAGCATACTCAAAATGAGGAATACTAAATGTCACCCAACTACAATATCGTTTTTAATCCTTCCAATCGGCTAGAAAATATCGAAAACGGCGAGGAGCTTGCGTGTTTTTCTCTCAATAAATGGATTATCGCAACAAAATCGCGTGTGTTGCGTTAATCTGGTAAAGTAAGATGTAATCAGTTTAATTAATAAATGAAATTATAAGTTCACGATTGGACAATCTAAAAACACCGAGAAGGGATCGCTAGCAACATCAACAACGCTATTCAAAGGGCAATGTTGACTCATTCATCCAACAGTTTATCAGTCCATTCATATCAGGTGACCATGTGATGGAAATCAGTGGCATTGCTGTGTCATCAGTGATAATCACTCATAAAAAAAGAACATCTCAATTACTGATTATAATGATTACTTGACTGAGTGCAATCTCATTTCGATTCTCTGAATCGAACGATATCTGTTGTTTTGTGATATTCTCCATCGAGAATACCTTTTTCTAAACGAGAATTAAGAATCAGCATCACTGAGTCGCTTTTTCAACCAATCATATCGTCACATTTCCTCTCATTAAACGACAAACCACCTATCTCATTTACTGTAAGAACAATGCTTTGAACACATATTAATTAATATACTTCAAAAATTTTGGTAATAACTATAATCATGTTTGCAGTAAGCGATGGTGTTGAGAACATCAGACGGATTGCAAATGAAATTATCGAGGCGATTGTACAAGACGACGACTATTAATCTATAACACTTGTGAATCAGTTCGAAAATTTTAGTTATTAGCAAGAATCTTTGTAATTAGTAGCTAACTATGTAGTTGCTAATGAGAGCCGTTCCGCTAGGAAATAGTGCTGTCAGGTATCTCACACACTCACAAACTGATTCACTTGAATCTATTATTATTCCAAATGTAAACGAGAGTTGCATGTGACATAAACTGAGAGTTAAAATAAACAGGTGAATATATTCAAATTTTTTCTGAGACATTTTTTTCTAACTATAAGATCTCCCGTTTCTGCGAAAGAGAATAAATCTAGCGACAAGTGAGCGAATGAGAATAATTCTCAATTCATTACACCCTTGCCTACTTTTAATTAAAAGATTATTTATGTATATGTACTTTTGTATCTTCTCTAATTGTCAGTAAGTTATCCGAGCTAATGTCCTATAAGTTCTTTTTCGTAGTCAGCGGATGATGTTCGCAGTCAGCGGATTCAAATTCGCGTTAATTAATCGTTGGAATCATCTCTCAGAATGACGATTTTTCGAAAATCTTCTGTGAGATGTTCTCAGAATAAGTGAGATGGATTGCTTTCAATACTGAGAAAGAAGCACTGAGAAACAATTTTGCGTTGTTTCAATCAATTCAAATTGCGTGCTTTCATATTTTCAGTTTCGCATTCGACATTTTTCGCTTCTCGGCTATACAAAAAGCTCGAAGTACACACGACAATTGGTGTATTACTGCTAATCCAACAATGAATTTGATGGTCAACTTGGGACATTTTCAAATTGCACTACCAAACTGAACAATATGAGAAAATTACGTCAAACAATTGATGTAAACACCAGCAAAAACAGAAAAATGCACTCATTCCATGACACTCAATTCATGAAATGCTAAAAACATTTCATAACAATCCGATGTTGTTCACGTCATTGAAACAGCCATCGAGAACAGTAATGAATTCATTATTGCAAATATAAACAGAATTTGAGGAGACCAGAATGAGAATGAGCCGCTAAGTCCAAGAGAGAACAAATAAAGTCACGCTTCTTTCAGCACCATATCCAAACTGCTCATTTGATCCATCCATCGTCCAAGTTATTCATTAAGCGAATTTGTCAGCGATCGAACGACCGTGCTCATTTGGGAATAAACACGTAAACAACCGCCTTGCACAAATAAGCGTCTGGAACGATACAACACGAAGAATGGATTAGCACTTTGTCAACTATCTTCCTTTAAAAAGATTTCTTATCAGCTAAAAATCCGCACTGCAGAGGGTTCTTCAATTGGGACATAATGAATTCTTGAAACAGTATGTCTTTATTTGCACAGCTACAGACAGAGTTCAAGGATAACGCAAACTTGTCTACGCGCAATTCTTGATGAGAAGATCGTGTTGATGGACAACAGATGAAGAGCGATTTAAAGGGATGATAGGCAGCGATGAGCGTAAAGTTGAGTTATTGAACATGGAGAACCATAGTATTTAATGCATGGTAGTTGAAATATGTGCTGTTACGACGAACGCGAATGCTTAGAAGTTGTGAATTAATGTGCGATCAATGATGAGAAAATCGCGTGACGGGAATAGATACAAGTTGCCGAATGGAACAATAATTACAATCGGTTCGATACACTCAAACAGACGAAGCGCATCGGAAGTAGCGGAGCATAGCACTGGAGTAGCACAATAATGAGTGTTCATTAGATATTCGCGTTTAATTGCGACAAATTCTTTTCATATCAATGCATTGAGGCATTTTCAATTGGATCTCTCATAATGTATACATATGATTTGCAATATTCATGAATTGATGGATGAAAAAATGAGCAATAAGATGAGATAACTCCTGCTAGTTCCTTGAATAGCACATGTAATTAGCACATTCGATTCGACGTTCCATAAGCATTCAGTTCTACATTTCATGGTATCGATGTGTATACAACTGATTTTTCTCCAATACCAGTGAAAGAAACTCACATTGCAATAGCTTTTATTACTATTTCAATAGTAACGATAATTGTTTTCATAATTTCAATATCTCTCGACAAATTCACTCAAAATCAGCGCGAAGCATAGAACAACATTGCAGTTGTTGTGCTCATCATGCCCTATTCATAAGCTGAATGAAAGCAACATTTCAGCCATTCGACACGCTTGTTTCCTCTGAGTTTAAGCCCATTAATCAATCAAGCGTCTTCCGGGCATAACATTGACGGCGTTGTTCGAAGGAAACAGAAATTGAGTTCCGTGGACAAAACAAAACGATAGACATGGATAGCTTCAGCAAACAATAGCAACGTGAACGACAGTGGTGCGTATGTGGTTGATACAATCTTCAGTGAGGATCACTGAACGATTGTTCGAGGTCATTTGAAGACTCAGAGCATGATATTGAAGCAACTGATACGGAATCAAATGTTTGGAAATGAATTGCTGCGAAATTTAGGTGCTAGGCTTCGAATGATACTATTGCTCGCAGATGAATAATTAATCAAGTGAATGAGTAGTAAACAAAATGGACGAATCAATGGAACATCCTCGAACAATCAGAAAACACCAGAGGGAATGCATGACCACAAAGTGAATATATCGTTGCATAGGTGGCTAAATAACGCGAAATAGGCTCTAAAATAATCATTTGCCGAGTGAGCGTTCACATATCAATCAATGCTGAATGAATATGAGTGATGGAATACTGCAACAGTGACATAAAAACTTGATTAATTAGTCTCGAGCTGCTAATCATCAAATGTTTACGATCCATGATAAATGGGCCTTGAAAATGGATACTTGATGAGGTTTGGAAGATGCTGACATTTGATTACGGACTCATTTAAAAACTGAGAATTTAAAACAACAATTGGAAGGTAGAAGAACAAATGTAATCATTTTAGAAAAGCAGACCAGAACCCTTAAACCAATAAATTAGCCAGCTATTAGAACACAGCAGCATACCTATGATAGGAATATTTTTTTATCACTCAACGTTAATCCTCGAAAATTTTGATTATGCGGTCGATCTAGAGTTATACTCACAATCAGACTGATGGATGAATCCGATTTGGTTCAAATTCATATTCTGGTGGTTCAGACGACTGATCGAACCATTATTAAGAGGCTTGAAGCCAATACTCGTATAATATACTGAGCGAAAACAAAATATGCAGTTGAAATCATCCATCAGAAATGAATGCCAACACTTCGAGAACAAAAGACAACTGAACAATAAGATTTCAATCCATTTCCGCAGTGATATCCATTAGAAGAGGATTAAAAAGGATGGACTCTTAATAAGTCGTAGAATCGAGACAGTAAAGGTGATCACGGAGTATTACAGCAGTTGCTGAAACTAACTCACTCGAAGAAAATCAACAGACGAGAAGAATGATGATGAGTTGGAGTGTTACCTAAACATGAAGGACGATAGCTATCCATTCATATCATCAATACCATCAAAAAATAGACGATGAGTAGAGTTTTCGACTAAACTACTTGAATGCATCTCATTCTAAAATAGTCTTCTTAAAGTTTTGCAAACACCTCGTAAATTAAGCCACTCAACGCCATATTAGTCAATCTCATTCTCGTTAACAACTAGCGATTAGCTGCCGATCATCCAGATGTAGTAAAAAGCGTCCTAACTTAAAAGATTTTGAATTACATGCTTGGATTTTTATGATAGTACACGCTGAGCTGTCCTCCTGAGAGTTATTTGCTGAAAATCAGACTGAAAATTGCTGACAGGAGGGTTTAATGACTGCTTAAACTGCTCTTAAGATACTGCTACGTGCATTTGATACGTCAGATTATTACTCTAATATGATCGTTGCGATAAGTGCGCTCGCTCGATTGAAATGTTTGTGCAGTTCAGTTGAATGTATTTATGACTGGGTTGATGAAGTCAATTCATTTTTCATCCATGTATGTATGTATGTATGTATGTATGTATGTGTGTATATCTCAGAAAGTCATGGGTAATGCATGAGAATACCAATGAAGACACGGAAAATAACATTTGAGCAATTGCATACTTAATGAACGATATGACAAGATTACATTTAAGCGATAGCAATGAGTTTCTTGTGAACTGGGTGCCATTCAGCAATGAAAAGCAAATCAATGAACATTTCTGGGAATTGTTCATAGGAGACTCTTCAACTATTCAAAAATTACGGAATGAAAATGCGTTAAGTCTGCAGTAAATGTTACCGAATTATTTTACTGCGACATTTGCCAACGTTTTCGCAAGTATTTTGCAAGCTACAGAATATATTCAATGATGTGATCATGCAAAAAGCAAAATTATCAATAAACTTTGAGAGTAACAATGGATTAGACATGATTTCCAAGTAAAAGTATTGTACATGACTAATGTAAGAGTGGCGGAGCTGGTGGAAAGAAGCTTTAATGAATAATTGATAATTCACTTTGATTCCTCATGAATATTCGATGTCATGAATCAATGCAAACTTAAAAATGCATGTTCAGCCTCGAAAATAAGTGATCGCTTATGAAAATGATACTATAAATAAGGTGGATTACATTCAACCTAATTATAATATTTCAGATGAATAAAAGGACAAAATTCAAGCCTAAGACCAAGTTGATGAGCAATCGCTATCACATGAAGCCACAGAAAGCACACGCGTACAATCTCGATAAAAATAACCGATGTTAAGAGAACACGCCATGATTAAGATACCATACTCACTTTTTTCATGAACTATGGCGTGGTGTAATGAATTATAAATTAAATGCATTGAATGATAACATGCATTATCATTAAAATGAAAATGCATTGATGCTATCGAATCATTTCAATATGACATTTGAATCACATATTTTGCAATCAACAGGACACATTAAATGATATGATGATGCCAAAAATGTGATCTGAATCTGAGAGTGAAAATGGATTGAACATGGTTTTCCAAAATAATTGCCTCATTTCACCATACTGAACATGACTATCCCGATGTAAAACCTTCGAATCATAAAAGTTCATCGGCAAGACTAGTCGTAAGATCCGACTGTAAGATTTTTGCTTCCACAAACCCATCGCTAAGCATATGATCCTACTTTTATACTAAATACACTTGTTCCATAGCTCGAACATTCCAATACTAGGTATCATGAGAGCATCAGCTAGACTTAACCTAATCGAAACCTTACAATCTACTGCAATGGACCAGTTCAAGTATGCTGTCAAATCCCATTTCCGAGGCTTTTATTCAAAATAATCAATTCCACAAGAGTGCTTTTAATTGATAAATAATAGCAATTGATCACCCAACTGCTAACGGTGCAATTGCAGGTTTTGTAGCTGTTTTGGACAGATCCGCTTCAGAATGTTCTCCTAATAAACTGAACTTCTTTCTTGTTCCCAGTTCTGTTTTAATAGCCGAAATATTTTTTCTCTAATCACCAGCCAACGATAAATTTCGAATCATTTGGCCCTCGAGTAGACAACGGGAACAGTTTACAGACATGGCCGATTACATTTGATGAGTGAGAGCGTTAATCGATTACATCAGCGATCACATCTTGAAGCGACTTTGGACAGTTTTCACACAATCATGAATTTTTCCATCCTTATATATAGTTGACTTTTACATTTTCACTGATATCTTCAATGATAACGTTCAATTTCGGTCATTATTCTATGATACCTCACCATTAATGACCTTGTGTCCATGCATTTTCTAATGTTCTCACAATAACAAAATTTTTACAGTCACATCGCAGTCACTGATACTACCTTATAGAACACCGCTCGCTGACTGTTCCAATCACTGAATAATGAATATTTCAATAAACAAGGTCTGCCCCATTCTCTAGCCTAGATTCTACTTTTATCACTCATCGTTTAGTCCAGTTCGAGCCATTGCTTTGATTCGAATCAATTCATGACAAATAATATTCAGCGCTCGCTCAAATGCATTCTTATAGATGTGTATCGAACTCGCAATCATTTCGTTGATTTCACAGTTGAGCATTAGAATGGCTTGGAAATTGCGCTAGCTGCCAGTGGAAGATATCATTTAGAAAAAGATTCAGTTCTCGCAATTACAGAGATGATGCGAATAAAATAGATTGCACTTATATTAGATGGTAATGACAAAAACATAAATTGAAGTATTTCTATAATAGGAAACAAATTATTGAAAAAATAAAGCAATTTGAACAGCAATACAATTACATGGCTGAAATAATACGAAATAATGCGGATGATACAACATAGAAACATTCAAATTCATTATTGCTTTAATGATATTTTGTTTTTTAGTTCTTTTAATTTTTTTCAAGCTATCATTTTCTTTTATATTTCTTTCATTTTATTTTTTA
The DNA here is from genome assembly GCA_035041965.1 of Anisakis pegreffii. Classification (NCBI taxonomy): domain Eukaryota; kingdom Metazoa; phylum Nematoda; class Chromadorea; order Rhabditida; family Anisakidae; genus Anisakis; species Anisakis pegreffii. The sequence continues at coordinate 49,346 of JAPYMA010000497.1, forward strand.
TTTTGTTTATTTATTTTATTTTTTTAATTATTTTTTTCATTTTTTCTTTTTTTTCTTCGGGCTTTATTTAATAAAGAGATTCTTGAAGATCTTCGTTCAAATTGCTGGTTCCGATCGGACGTTTGACGATTGGCTCCTTGGTTTTGATAGATTGGAGACCGTTACCATTGAGTGTAAGGACAGAAGTATGGGCTTCCGAATGATTTTCTACCAATCGAATATAATCTCGATGATTCAGTGTTCGAACTTCGGAAAGTTTTCCGGTTTATTATAGATTCCAAGGATTTCCTCTTCAAATTTCTCCGTCAACTGCGCTTCCAACAAGGTGATTGGTTTGTTCCACTTTATTCTGATTCTAATTGTGGAATAGTAGTTGCGTCTGTTGCAATATACTAGTAACAAGTGACGATGGAAATTTGACCGTAGTGATTATGAGACTATTTCTTCAGCAAGCAATCTCTCATCAATGCCATTATTCAGCCGCTGTTTGGCTGAATACCCCGGTGGTGGTAATAATATAACTGGAATTCCCCGAGAGGCTGGCATACCGCCCTATGACCTCTCCATCAATTTTGAGTATGGATCCCAAAATACATCATTAAGAAGTTTTTATGGGATTTATCATCAAGGAGCAGACATGGTATAGTGTCTGATAGCTCCTGTAATAATAACAATAATGAAAGGATTGCCCAATAGCCATTAGGCAAAATGTAATTGGGCAATGGAGCCAATAGGTTTGAAAATAGGCTTGAACGATGAGAGCTGCTGAGAAATTTTGCTCTTTTCACATTGAGGTCACTTTCCATTCTATGAACACGTATTTCAGTAACATAGTCGAACGGACACTTTAATTAGCGTCTTGGAATTTGACTGTCATTGATGGACAATGCGATTCTCACATCAATGGTAACGTACTGCCGACCGGATGAAGTGATTGCGATATGGATGATACCGCATCAATATATCATCAGGAACTGATGATGAATGAATTGAATTTATAGTTGATTCATATCGAAGCACAGCGAAGATACAATTCTATGATCATTTGGTATTACAAATTTGCTAACATATACACGCACAGCATATCACAATGCACCATGGATTCTATGCATTTTCAATACATCATAAAGTTAGCCATCAACTTATCCGTTGATGTCTAATTTACATAATATGCGAACCGATCTCTGAAGTGGATTATTTGCCTAATAATATCCCGAGTTCAATTGTCCTTCTCACTGGTAAAAGTCCATTATTTCCGTACCAGTTTTGGGTCATTTTGGAGATTAACAGAATAAATCTCGACTTCAATGCTATTCATTTCATTTCAGGGTTACAGATTCCACTTCAGAGTACATCAGTTGTTTACGTATTTGCAAACATGAATTGACGGAGCGATAAAGTATAAAATTAGACATTTGATAACAATTACTCGATTGTAACACAACTCAAAGAATTAACAACTGTAGATTGGCATCAGAAACAATTGAGATGCATCAATCCCTATTTGGGCGATATATCATAAGGTGAACAGGCAATATTTCAGATATGAAAGCAAATTTCTTGATGGATTTCACATACAACATAATAATCATCAAATGCAACATTACACTGAGGAATATATCGCCAGAACATAACAACTACATGGAGTGACTCCGGATCAAATGCGCTGCGCATTTTTAAATCCAGTGGCGAATTCGCTTCAGGCTTTGAAGGATAACTAGTTCAAGAGCATTCGGAATAATTTTGTTCTAGAACTGAGGAGTGCAGAACTTAACTATCACTTTATGCGATCATTCCATGGATAAGACAACAAACGCTCTGGAGAGATATATATCTCATTTCCAATAGTGTATCGATTTGAACATAGAAAATATCAAGCCTGTACAGCAAATTCGTCGCATTATCAAAAATAAACATTAACAACACAGGAAATTATTGTAGAAATGCAAATTATTCCATAGCAGCTAGCGGGTATCTCATTTAAAAGATAAATATTTTATATTGATTTTAAGTTATTATCCGTTTTCTTGGTTTCTTCGCGAGCGATTTATTGTCTATTTGTTCACAATAGTCTTCAACGAGCGAGTTATATGGTAATATCGTAAACTGCGATTATGATTGGTTGTTTCTACTGTAGGTGCGTCTAGTGGTTTCAGCATCAAATAGGACATACTGTCTCAGTTGTCACACTGCCTCAGCATTGCGTTTCATGAAGGAAATGCTCATTAAACGCAAAGTCATTTCTTGAGGTATCATAGAATTTATGAATTGTGTATTCTCTGTCACCAAATTCTGGCTGTCCTGTAGACGCTTCAAGATATGATCCCCACATCGACAGCTATTGCTGTCCCCTTCAACATCAGCCAGCTATTGTAAACTGAATTCGTCTGCGTTACGTCCCAGAACAAAATAAGAAGCAGGGATGAGAAAAATAAGTAGATCCAGCATACATTCTCATTTCAAAAACAATCCCTCTAATAAGATGTCACCTTTAAATATATCACTCTTATGATTTTCTTATTAGCTTCTCAAAGCGTTTGGATCCGAGATGGCGGATCCCTCAAGCCACCTGCTATTCCCACCTGCCACCTGTTTGGTGAAATATTCCATAGGACAACAAATCATTTGCAACCCACTACGTATCGATAAGGTATCTAACCGAGTTATTTCAGCATGAACTGGTCCATTTAAATCCATCACAGTAAATCTTTTGCTTAATAATGAAGTATGAATCTATCACCTATTTGATGCCCCCTTAATTATTTTTCTCTGAAGTAATTCACATAAATCCCTCATAACCATCCTATTAAGCTAAGAGTCCTAGTATTACTGTATGGTGATGACAATGCATTGAGGCATATTTGAAACGCGATTATGAAATATAATAATAGTCGAATTCAATCAACAATATTATAAAATTGTTTAGACGCGTACATGATAATCCATATTTCTTTCTAGATTCAGTCGCAACCAGAAATCAACAATCTTCACAACCATCATCACTATGCACTAGCAACGACTACCTGTCGGAAACTACCTATGACCATAATTACTATGAATCCTACCAATAGTATATACTATCTCAGTTGTCACAATGACTAAAATAGGTTCCATCAAAGAATTTCTGATCTTGACACAATGTGCCTCTGGAATCCTATTCAATATTATCAGCGATTTCGTCAGTTCGATGCAAACTTCATATCGCCCTGACCGCTGTTCTTAATTCAGTGGACATATAATCAGTGAGGTAACCCTCAAGTGATCGGTGAAATAAATAAGAAATTACGATGAATCAAGAAGTTGGCGATGAAAAAACGAAAGAAATTTTTATGCAAATGTGCCAAGTTGATACAGTTGACGGACATGAAACGTTGCTGATGACGATAACACAACCAGTTGCAAGCAAATTCATTGTACGAAAATGAAGAATTGGATGAAACGTGGTCAGATTGCAGTGCACCAATGCATTTGTTTCGATGCATGAGAATTGATCTTAATTTGGTGATCGAAAATAAATAAAAGCGACATTGCGTTGGACAGCGGAAGTATCGACTGATCACAACAGACGAATTTGTTGACCAATAGTGTCTTTTGATATGGTGTAGATAATAAGTGAAGAATGAACGATATTAGCATTGTCCAAATTCACTCTTTTCATCACTTAGATCACCACCGTTCTCCATCGTCAGCAGATCATCTCCAAGATTTGATAAAATCAAGTATCTGATTGCCTTGTATAGTTCCCAATTGAGTGACTGAGATCTATCCATATCATGAAATATTTCCACAAAAACATGAAGAACCTATTGTATCTATTTAAATGACCCACAAGCCTCCCTCCACCTGTTCAGAGCTCATTATTTGCGTTCTTGCCATGCGGGTTTGACTTGATTGACACCATTTTCGAAAATTTGTCCTAAAATCTCAAAATGCGTCATATTGGAATTGGTGCCTGCCGCAGCTATCACTTGAGTGCGTTGCACTTGCTTCTTTCTGAAATTGAGAATGACAAATTAAAGAAATGAACTGAACCAACGAAGTGATAATCAATTAATTCTACAAATTAATACATTGCTAAATAGTGATATTGAATTAAATATTGAACTAACTTTTGAAACTTGAAAAGAACGATATGTATGGCAGGTAAGAGCACATTATATAGTGGCACATAGTCGAAATAATGACTTGGTAGACGGTTCTTCTCGAAAACAATCCAAGAGACTGGTAGCACAATGCATGTGCTCAAATTGCACACGGCTTGTGCAATAGCCATCGGAATCAGCAACCGAATGCATCGTATATTTTCCTCAACCTGAAATTTATTTCAGGTTCTGGCCCGATAGAGGAGACTGGAACTGCGGCCGCTATCCCAGGCCTCACCATACTAGAATTCGATAGAACAAGACAAAGGATAAAGTATCGTCTCTTTCATGGAACATGATTTGTATAGCCTCAAAAATCAAAAAGCACTTCAGTGATCTCAATCAACATACTGATCTCAATAATATATCATAAATATGGTATCAATAATATTAATCGTGTGATTTTTCAAGTTTTGACAGTATGCCGAATTCAAAAAATGCTGTTAAATCGTTTTATTATAAGCATCTTAGATGAAGACGTGTGATTAATGCCGAGGGATTGTGAGCTTATGGTCTCTTTCATCTCTTAGCTCGTACGAATCACACAAGTGGAATATCTAACGTAAATTGATGATTTGTTCCAGATTATTCATGGTTCAAAGATCTAACTGCATGCTACTGGTTTAATGAACTAGTCGTTTCAATGGCATTTAATAGGCTCTTCTAACTATCAGTAGGTTGACGTGTTGAATTGTTCTAGACGAGTTTTTTTTTAAATTGTTCGAACATCAGAAGCAATAATTCTCGCTAACAGGCTAACGCTTTTCAGCGATTCGCTGAAGAGTCAAACCATAAACTTTATTTTTCAATGTTCTTTAGTAGCGACGTTCTGCGAACTCTTTTATTAGCATGATCACTTGCTGAGAATATCAAGTGATCATAATGACATAACGGTCGTCATTAAGAGGATCAGATCTCCTTGAAAATGTCAGTCGTTCGGAAGATGGGCACAGCATACCTGATATTTTTGAGAAAGAGTTGCATGAAGATGCATTCCATTTTTCTTCCATAGCACATTGAATGCATACGAAAACGATAACGTCATTATAGTCAAGAGCTCAATTCCGGCCATCAGGAAAAGTACCTGGCATATAATTCAGATTGATTCTCGGACTGTTAAAGCCGAAAAATGAGCAAGATATATCCAGAAATTTTAAATATCAATATTAGGCTTGTTGCGATAAAATTTTAGCACTATTAAACTTTCATTGTTTCACCTCGTTTTGATGTTTCGTGACCCGAGTTCAAGCACAATAGCAAACGTGAGGTTGAAGTACAAGCTAGGTGTTAGCTTGAGACGACGCTTGAGTTTAGCATCATCCAGTTCAGACTTTTCGGCTTTGAAAACTCCTATGCTAGCGCTAATCTACTATACAACAACAACTTTTACTATGGAGTAATATTGTTACATAATATTGATAGTAATCGTGTGCACCAATAATTTTCAACAATTATAACAAAATGAAATCTAAATGAAATCACTCACAGTGGCGGCAGTTCGAAGGTTTCCTATCGACGGTACGTGAGGAAAACAACTCACGGTTGCATCCAGGACTAACTGAAAGACACTTTGATTTTTACAGCGGAAGACTCTAACTTTTAAGTGGGTTTTTTGGTAATTTCAACGGTCGTTTTCAAGTGAAAAAAAGGCTAGCCAGGAAATTCCGCGGTGTATTTTAGGGCCAAATAGGTCAAGACTTACGCATACAACCGCAATGGCAGGCCCAAAATGGCTACGTTTGTTCTCATAGTTTTTTGCGCCCAGCGTAGACCTTAATCGCTCCACTGCCAGACCAGCAAACGTCAAAATTGATCCATTATTGCCGAATATTTGGATAAATAGCATGTATTTACTTGTCCTCTTCAGCGATGAGCAACATTCCTGAGCATGAATGCAACAAACGTACAGATTGATTATTCACGCTTCTGGTCAACATTCATAAGAAGAATTCTCTGAGCCCTTTTTTAAATGAGGTATGTAAATGCGGTTAGCTGATGGCAACACTCTCATTCTCCTATTTTCTGAGTATCATTGGCTTCTAAGGGCCTGACAGGAGTTTCATTCGTTTTAACAGAATTTTCATTCTTTTCCGAACTGTTCCAATCGCTCTCATAACTTTTATCACAGAAAGTATTCTCTTCTGCTAATTTCTCATTCATTTCACTCAACAGTTTAAGTCAAATTCTCATTCTATCAAATGCACTCTATAATTGATCATTTGACTGTCGAATGTTGTTCGGCAATTCAATTCTATTGTTGTATTGTTGATTTCGGTTGTTAACACTCGTCAACGCATCCATTAAAGAGTATATGCTACAGAATGAGAAGTTGATTTGAACTGTGAAGTGAAGTTGAGACGAAGTGAATGATAAAAACAAATCAATAGAACGATATTCGCATGTGATAGCTATGAGAGCGAATACAACACGTCTGTAAAGAATGAGAATCCATGCAAAACAGTTTCAAGTGTCATAGACAATAGCTTTTCATGCAGTCATATTCGATTGCAATAATGACGAACACAACACATTGATAATATTTTCCTGATGCTTTCTTTTTAGCGTAGTTAATGAAATTACTCATGTGGCTGTGTGATATTCCATGATTGAACAGATGAGAGCGTACAATATGACTCATTAATTTGGTTGTCTCAAGACGGGCTATCCTTTTCAAATCACTCCTTATGACTCCAAATTATCACTGGATAGAGCAAATGCTTGACTGCTTTGTTTCCGTTTTCAATCGCACATGAATGATTCAAAGTGACGATTGCAATGAGTAACAACCAGAGCATTTTTGTAAGCCTGACGCGTGATTTCAAACATACATTCAGATCGGAATCTTCATGAGAACGACCAAATCGTTCTGATTTTCAGACTTTCATTTCATTCGTGCAAAAACTGGTCGTCGTTGTATAATATTCGTACGTTGCATGAAAATCGGCTTCATTATGTGAAAAAAATTTATTTGTGCAATTATGTATATCAATTTTTTTCGGTAATTAAATTTTCAATGCTCTTCAGAATTATTTAACCAAATCGTTCTATTAGTGAAACAAAATTATACGGTCTGATCGAATAGACCAGTCGATAATCCGTTGTTTTCGAACAGAAATTCGGGCCAATATGAAACGTTGAAACCCTTCACAAACTTCAGTGACTTAACGAACTCATTGCTCTGCCATATTTGCTTGATTATAAACTCCAACATCGCCCGGATGAAATGCATTGACTCTTTTGTGAGGATGCAAAACTGTTTCTCTTTCAATGCTAATCACATATTCTTTTCCCTTTCACTCGCCCTCATGCTCCCCATCAAATGAATATATCCAACCTGTAGTCTCTGCGAAATTCTGCATCTCTGATGAAATGTGCCAAAGTAGTGTATTTCATATATTGAATAGATCAAATAGCCGATGGCGGAGATCCATACAAAGGCATAATGCGTTAACAATACAATGCAAGCGTTTGGATGGAATCGTTTGAATTTCAACTGGAAAAATGGACAAATTAGAATGGTGTAGATAAGCTAGAATCTGCAAGTACCCACAACTGCAACGATTATTTGATGGTTGACAGCTGGTCATGACCTTGGACGGTCTTTCTGAGTATTACTTGTCGTGAGCAAACATTACTAAATAGCTGCTTTGGGTTGTCTAAATTCTCTAATAGAATGGTCAGATTTGTGCCTTGACATAGGTACACTGTTTGGTTTTGTATCTTTTCGCGAATGTGGAGGCTCATGAATCGAAGCGACTGACGGATTCGTAAGAAGGCACCTAACCTCGTGCAGAGCGATAACAGTCACAGCAATAAGACCGATAATCGCAAGTACTGCACGCACGGCCAAGCATGGTATAAAAAGTGGATGCTCAGCTGCCTCAAGTTTTTGTGTGCAATCCATTGACAATCGCGTCAAATTATCCCTGCTAAAACTTCAACCAAAAACACCGCTTTGTACCTGAAATTGGTCACTTTCAGTAGCAGGTGTCAAAGGTGCAGAAAACGATCAACGCTTGGAACTCATCGAATAAACAGCGACAGTTGAACCGCCGACCAACTGAGAGGCAAACTCGATAGGAAGAAGAAACTATTGAAGTAATTTAGAATGACCGAGGGAATTAAATCTGGAAAAAATCTGCTGCAAGTCATTAACTAATAGAAGCGGCTGCAAAATGCAAAATGATGGATGGGAAGTTTTGATATTTGGATTGGAATCAGTCCTTGTCACAAATCATAACTCAGTCGGGATAGCGTTAGATGCAACATCGGAACGGTCACGGATCTGATCCAGTTGCCTAGCAATGGTTTTTGGCTTTCATTGTCTGAATGATTATCTTTACATCCGGCAGCTTTGTTCGCCTTTCTCCAGAAAAGTTGGAGCCAAGAAAAAAGAAACACTTCCTGAAGATTTATAGTGGATTATAAAGCTTTCCAGTTGCGATTTTCGGAGGAACGGATATGGAGATATGAAATCAGTGAAAATTATTCATACGTAAACGCCCATAATGGCGTTATACATTCAGATTAATTAAGCAATAGAACGATGAAATGAAATGGTCAGCAATAGAATTATTAAGATTCGAAATGAATTCCACTGAACCATCAACTCATCACCCTCATTAAAAATCATCATCTCCATTGTTGTCAGTATCATTAAACATCCTCATGATCGTTATTGTCATCATTACTCAAAACATTCGTGCTTTCAGGGATTCTATAATAAATGGACCCTTTTAGCTGATTCGGATGAATTTTGAGCCTCGTTAATTCGTAATGACCAGATAACAATATTAATAATTTTACCATATAATTCTATAGATACTGCTAAAGATAATAATGAGAATATGATAATTAAAATATTAAAAATTGAAAATCTTTTCAAGAACCATTCCAGCTGCACGTTTATTTCACATGACTGCAGAGCAGTTGGGCAAACGCACATCAAATAAGCGAATTATAAACCATGATTGAGAACATGATTTTTAGAGGTAATATGGTACAGTTCATAGAAAATAGAACAGATCTTCTTGATACAAGTACCACCACTTCCCGAAAATTTCATTAAGGGTTGAAAAGTGCATTGAAATGAGCGCTATCGAGCAAATGAGATGATTTCAGGAAATCAGCTATTTCTCTTTGTCCAAGCAAAATTGCTCCTCAACATATACACTTTTCTGAAAGTAGAGAATCTGGGGAATGTAATAGCATGAAGAAATTATCATGCTAGAAGGCACACCTGAGACCACCGATAGTTCGAATATGGTGATCACTATAGAGGTATAGTAATGTATACATTGACCTATAGCGATACAGTATATAATACATGAATGATCGCGACCGCACTATTTGAGATAGATTTAAGAAAATAGCTACATTTCCTCAGGTGAGCAGGATTGCTCAGCAATATGTATGAAATTCTGAATTTAGAGGTTCTGAGAAATCGAATGGTGTAGAGAAATTGATATGTTACTCGGCGAACCTGAGAGTAAGGTAGGCTTGAAATGGTAACCTCTACTGTTCAGAAATAGCTTTAAGAAAATAGCTATATCTCCTCAAGAAAGCAGAATAGCTCAGGAAAATATATGTTTTTCTGAATTCAGAGATTCTGCTGGATCGACTGGTGTACAAATATTCACATGTTACTGGGCAAACTTGAGGGTCCGGTTGGCTCGTAGATGGCAAACCGTATGTAATTGAGAAAATAACCATATCTCCTCATCTAATAATAATTGCTCGGCAAAATATACAACATTGTGAACGTAGAGATTCTGAGCAATCGAAAGCTGCAAAGAAATTCACATGTTACCGGGCAAAACAGAGAGTACGGTACCTCGAAGATCGTAACGCCTATATTGCTATATAAATGTATACAATTGATCTATAGTGATGCAATGTACTTGAATGAGTGCCTCGGCGCTAATTGAGGTGGCTTTAGAAAAATGGCTATAATGATATAGTAGGGGGATAGATAATCATTTGTGATATAAGAATTAATTGATTATAGGCGTTAGACGTGAATGAAGTAAGGATGGAGGGAGTACATGTTTCGGCCCTTATTCGTTGACATGTGCTCCCAGGTTATGCACGGGCCATCGTCAGAACGATATGCATAACCTTGGTAGAGATAGACGAGCATGAGAGTAGAAGTTGAGGTTGGAAGATAGGAGATATGTATGTGTTAAACGATGTGGGAGATGTGGTATGATAGTTAGGAATTAGGAAGACGAGAAGCATTAAGACTGTGAATTACTTTGTAATTAAAAGATGATTATAAGGAATGAGGTGTTTGAGAGAAGTGATGTGGATGGAAAAGTGTGAACAGTACCTGAATGACGTATGATTTGTCGCTATTACTTCTTGAACGTTTGTTGCGTGGTTCCGGAAATTCTGTCGTTCCTTAGATGTCTGTAAGGCTCAAACTTGGGTAATTAAACCAAATCTAATCTCCTCATCTAATGACAATTGCTCGGCAAAATACACAATATTGTGAACGTAGAGATTCTGAGCAATCGAAAGCTGCAAAGAAATTCACATGTTACCGGGCAAAACAGAGAGTACCGGTACCTCGAAGATCGTAACGCCTATATTGCTATATCAATGTATACAATTGATCTATAGTGATACAATGTACTTGAATGAGTGCCTCGGCGCTAATTGAGATGGCTTTAGAAAAATAGCTATATCTCCTCAAGAAAGCAGAATCGCTCAGCAGAATATATGTTTTTTTGAATTTAGAGATTCTGCTGGATCGACTGGTGTACAAATATTCACATGTTACTGGGCAAACTTGAGGGTCCGGTTGGCTCGTAGATGGCAAACCGTATGTAATTGAGAAAATAGCCATATCTCCTCATCTAATAATAATTGCTCGGCAAAATATATAATATTGTGAACGTAGAGATACTGTCGTTGGTCAAACCTGTGATTACGGATAGTTTGAAGATGGTGACCGTGATACTACTCAATTGAGATACAGTGCACTAAAATGAGCGTTGCGGAGCAAGTGGGATACCTTCAGAAAATCATCTATTTCTCTTCGTTATCGTGATTCTGCATTCTGAATGTTTTGAATGTTGAAGAACGACATTTTCAATTTCTTGAGATGTAGGCATCTAAAAATGACTACTTGATGTTCCTTGTTACCATGCTATTAACTACGACTGTCGCATATGCTATGTTCAGATCCTTAGATGTTCTGAGCAGACTCATGCTTTCATTCGTATCCGTCAAGATGTGCTGTTTGTTTTTCATTAATCACACATCTCATTGATGGAAAATTTCTCAATTCTGAGTTTGAAACACTCATTATGGGTTCGATATCACTGATCCTTCATTGTTTTCCCTTTGTGGCGATTGCCTATGCGTGATCGTTGGCACTACGTGCTTTTGTCCAATTTCATGATGTGATCATAATGGAGATAAACACTTTTTTTATTTCTGGGGATTTCATTAGGTTCTGGAGCTTTTCAGGCTGTTTTTGTAGGGGGATGTTTAAGCTCCAAGCAGATCTGAAGTTACCCTAGCGTTTGTTTTTTCGGCCACGAGTCGACCACTCTAATAAAACTGTTGTCAATGGAAACATATTTCAGAATGCCTGTCTCATTCGCTTTCTTCAAATCATTTCTTTTATTTTACGTTTCCCAAGCTGTGTGAAACTTAGGCAAAGCCAGATCCCATCCATGGTAATATTATCTCTCAATCCTTTTCACCGGTGTCGTTGTATTTTCTGAAATTTCGGAATTTTGGAAAATGAAAAGCATTCGGAAAGCGTCGAATTGGTAGTCAATCATATATGAATGAGCCTTACAAAATATGTGATGTAGCCAACCGAAAGGTTCGAAATGCAAAATCCGAGCCACGTTAGTGGTAGCTCTCGCGCATCAGCTCAGAATCCATCAGGTGGATTTGCGCAAGCACCACAGTCTTCATCCCAGTCGAACATTCGGCCACCAACAAAAGAGGAATTGGAACTGATGAATCGCCAGAAGGTTTGAAATTCCCTTTTTTTGTTCGGTTTTTGCTGTTTTTATTGTTTGCTGTTAATTCTGCGTTGACTTTCGTGAGTTTTTGCTTTGCAGTCTTTGCTTTGCCCTATTCATGCAAACATAATCACAAAACGTTGTTCAGGTGACACCTGAATTGATCAACTACATCGAAACGTTCAAATTCCCATTCATTAACGACGTGAGCAATTATGAGAAAATCGCTAAAATTGGACAAGGAACGTTCGGGTGAGTGGGTTTTGTAAAACTTATGTTTTGTATAACTTGAATTGCTCGACAGCTGTTAGAAAGAACGAATTCTTTCTGTGCGTGTTCTGAAATCCAAATATAAAGTGTTGATTTTGAGGCTACATACCAAAAAAAGAGTTAAATGGTGACATAAGACGATTGTTTTGTATTATTTCAGCGAAGTATTCAAAGCAAAGTGTCGCAAAAATGGTCAATTGGTGGCGTTGAAAAAAATCCTCATGGAAAACGAAAAGGAAGGAGTATGTTTCTTTATTTCTTTTAGGCGATTTTCTTCTCTGATTCCAAGTAATCAACATTTCAATTTTTTTCACTCAATTCTGAATTTTGTCTTTAATTTTTTAAAATTTCAGTTTCCAATAACTGCCCTACGAGAGGTGAAGATGTTGCAGAAATTGAAGCATAAACACATAACGGAACTCATCGAAATCTGCAGCAGTCGAGGTGAGTGAGTTGATTGAAGAGACGTTCACCCATTCGTTTAGCTTTTAATCTTTTAGTTGATTTGACTGAGTGTCATTCATGAGTTTCAGCTTCATCACACAATCGTGAACGTAGCACCTTCTATTTGGTATTTTCGTTTTGTGAGCACGATCTGGCCGGGCTCTTATCAAACACACGTGTTCGACTATCATTAGTACATATCAAAACGTTGATGAAACATCTCCTCGAGGGTTTATATCAAATACATTACGCAAAAATCCTGCACCGTGATATGAAAGTTAGTTCTTGGAAAGTTATTTAATTTTGATCATACAGTTCTTTTTGCTTACTATTAGCCTTTATTTCATAGGTGTTATTGAAGCTGTGAGCTGTATTGATGTATATTCTCACATTCGATATTGTTGTTGTTGTGTTTGAGCATTTTGAGGTTAAAGAAGCTTTTAATAGCATGTTTAGGATTTCCGATCAGAGGTAATTAGTGGTTAATGATTAATCCGTGATCAATGATTTGTCTTACTTTGTTCTGATGCGGAATAATTTTCAATTGCAGGCCGCAAACGTGTTAATAACCAGAGATGGAATTCTGAAACTAGCTGATTTCGGTTTGGCAAGGCCGTTATTCACAAGACTTCCAGGTTCGTTCAGTACATTTTTTGAAGTTTTGTTCATGTGCTCAGAGCTTCCAACGTTGTTTGTGGAGAGTGTATGAAAGAGTTTAATTTCGTGAGGGAACGATCAGTGTGGAATCGTTTCGGTATCAGTCATGTATGAAATTAATGTCGAGCGGTTCGGAATGAATAGTTTATTTCAGGTCAACCAGAGCATTGTTATACGAATCGTGTTGTAACGTTGTGGTACCGACCTCCGGAACTGTTGTTAGGTGAACGCCATTACGGTCCACAAATCGATATGTGGGGCGCAGGCTGTATTATGGCGGAACTTTGGACTCGGACACCAATTTTACAAGTGAGTTTCTTTTTGATTGGATCGGAGGACTTATGCGAAGTTTTGTATGGAAGCATGAGGGCAAGTATAGTTATGTTTTGGGGAGTATGTATGTGAACGTATGGATGGATTACAGGGTGAAAGTGAGCAAAAGCAGTTGACTTTGATATCGAATCTTTGCGGTAGTATAAATCCGCAAACATGGCGAGGTGTCGAGAATTTACCGCTGTATGGCAAAATGGAGTTGCCGCAAAATTTGAATCGGCGAGTTGTGGAACGACTCGAACATTATGTTAATGTAATATTCTTTTCAATTGTTTTCTTTTTTTAATTTTGTTTTGTTGATTTCTTTTCATTAAGGAACTCATTTCGCAACATTTTTGTGTTCATTGATAATGTGGTGGAATTTGGCTATGGACAGAACGAAAATTTTGCAGATCTGAAGGAGGAACAATGAAAAGAGGATGTAATAATTTTGTTTGCAGGATCGAAATGCACTGAATTTGATCGACAGTCTGCTCACACTTGATCCATCGTCGAGACTGAGTGCTGAACAAGCGTTGGATCATATGTTCTTCTTCTCACAGCCTGCACCAGCTGCGGATGTTCGTGACCTCATGAATACGATACCGGTGAGTTGTTATCATTGAAAACTTGAATTAGTTATTTGTGGCTGATTTTTGTGTGGGACTATTTAGAAGTTTCAGTGTTGGGTTATGATAATCTTTCTTTGATATATGACACTTGAATGATCGGTTGGAAAGGATTTGTTGCCGGGTAAGACTCGTATGGATTGAAGAAGAGAAGCAAAGTTTTATATTTTGTGGCTAACAAAGGTGTTTGTTCTTGCAGACGAGTCTTTTCGAGTATACGGCTGGTCGTGGTGCGCATAGTGGTCGAGGTCGAGGTGGTGCAGGTCATCATCAAGGACGTCAGAATGCACGTTCATCAATTGCATCGCAAGGACAATACGTCGACATGGTGTTTTGATCAGTTACAACGAACTGATTGTGTCATATGTGTGCTGATGTCCACATATCTCATTTTGAAAACGATTATTTGAATTGAGCATTAATTGACTCCATTTGGTGGTGTTCATCTAAACCTGATTGCTGGTTGTTTTGAAATTTATTAGCTATTCGTTTCTATCACTGATTGTGAGTTGCTGAATATTATTGATCGCATTATTATTATTGTTCCATTTTGATTGTCTTTCGTGATCGATCCACTTGCGTTTGCTTGTATTGTATTATGCATTTTGGATTGGTTTCGTGAGGAATTGTGCATGTGTTCATGAAGGGTTAGTGAGCAAAAGCAATGTATTTATGCGAGGTAAACTTAGGCTTATCGCTAGAAAAGAGTTAGTGGCAGCAGTTATCATTGGAGGAACGAATGAAAATGAAATTGTTCGATGTTAGTTTTCGATAGTGCTCTTAGATGTAATGAGGTGATACTGGATAGGTTTAAAATTCACTTTACTTGGATGCATTTATATGGGACTTAAAGGTCGAGATTGCAAAAGCAATCTTGATTTCCATCGGATGCGTTATGATGTATCGCTTATTTTCTTATTCTCTTTTTTTGTAATCTCTTGCAGTAATGTTCGAGTTGTATGCTTGGTCGAACCGCAAGTAAAATTTGAAACTATTGTACATCTTTATGTTACCCAGCAAAACTGTGTTATTTGATATTTTGCTTTCGTTTCTTTTTTTTTTGCTTGATCGTTTGTTTGTTTTCATGAACTAAATGCAATAAAGAAATGTCGTTGAATTCTTTTTCTCACCACAGTGAATATAATCATATCGAGTGGATTGGAAATTAGTTGATTGAATTGAAGTAGTAGAGATTTCGATATGTAGCGATGAATATTACCAAGTGTTTAGAATTGGATGATTTCGGTGGGTGTTTCAGACTGATAAGGAGATAAAAGATGGATTGGTGAGGAGATATTGGGATCTCTCATGCAAACGAAATGGTATTTAGTAGTGAGCAAGCCGCTGCGAAATTCTGCATTTGATCATGATGATGTTTTATTATCAGTTGTGAATGAGAATTGAAAATCTGCATTTGCGGAAATCTCCGAAAACTTTTTATTCAATTGAGTTGGGGCATCAGTTATGCGTGGTTGCATATTCGAGCTATAATTAACTGTCGAGGAAGACGAAATAACTGAAAATGAAGTCATTTATTTCATTGTCTACGGTTTTGGGGTGGTCGGGCACCCAGAAGAAGGCTTCGAGTAAGTCGCTTGTTGGAATTCAGTTCTCAACTGCTTGGTTCTATTGCAAGATTGACGGCGTGAAAATTATATGTGCTTGTTGATCTCAGCTAGTCAATGGGTGCGGAATTGGGTGCGGAAACGATTTGATTGGATGTCCATTGATGATATCATACAATTGCAGTTTAAATCAGTTCAGAACAGCAGTGAGAAGAGCAAAAGCATTGTTTCAAAATGGGTGATGTATTCTGGGGAGAAATCGAAGAGGTGCCCGAGAATATATGCGGTGTGATCGATTACGACAAACATGCTTATTTCATAACGGGCACTGAGGATGATTCGGTGGTTCGTGAGTATACAATGCACACGATTTATGACGATAAAGCTCCAGATACGGTTAGGACTGGAAATGAATTTGTGACACATTTCCTGCAGTGTACTCGAAAACGCGAATACAACGAATTTTTATATACGGTAACACATGGATAACATCGTACCATTTCGCGACCGCATATCAATCGCTTGCGAGTGGTAGCAATCATATTCTTAAAGAGCAGCCTGGGTCATGAATGGTCGAACAATTGGACACATAAATTTCGAATGCAGGATAGTGGCCTGACAAACTGTATTATTCTCCAATAGCTGATATGGCTCACACTGAAATAGAATAGGATTTTGCCACTCTTCTGGAAAACCCAAGTGTGTATACGGCCTGAACAAGGAGACAATCCGGGAAGGAGCGAATCGACTTCACAAGCTGTCATGCTCGTATTGAGTATTGTATATGTTATGAATGTAAAGTATCATAGTTTTATGGATGAATATATCACGAGCATAAGACAATCCTAAATCTCACTAGATGGATACGTGCTTTTTAGAGTACACATTTGTTTATGGCCCGTGCCGAAGTGCAAGATCATAAAAATACGGCAGTGCATCGAACAATCAGAGTTCTTCTGGAAACCAAAGGACGATCTGTTCATTTCCCGAAATTGGTCGCTTTCGGACGAGTTAGAAGGGTTGCTTTATCGGTTATTCTGTGGTGAACGTCCGTAATGTTTTTGGAGGATTTTGCAATTTTACTATCATTCGTTCATATTCACATCAATCATGATGAATACAATAGTAAAGCATTGATCGTCGAATATGAGACGCACGGATTATTAAGAAAATCTTTTAAAGCCTAATTGAAGCACCAATCAAATTTGAAACGGACATCCTGAATAATTGATAGGTGTCTCTGAATTGTAGGAAGCTTTCGGTTAGAACTTTTCCGATTCGTAACTAGCAAAACTTAACAATAAATTCATCGATGGACGATTGATTTTGACAGATCAGTTGATCAAAACATCGAACACATTCGAAAAATTTTCAGTTGATATACGGTGAGAATGGTGACCAAGAACCAGAACGTGATCCGGAATGGACAGCACGTCCTTGTGCCATTTTGCAGTATGATGCAACGTTGATGAGTTCATTGCTGTCACTCTCGCGCTCCGGTACGATACCGATGGAGATGAGTCTGGTGATTGGTTTGGGATGTGTTCGAGCGTTGGCATCGCTGCATCGTTGTGGCTATATTCATCGTCTTGTCTCACCGCACTCATTCTCGTTTCCAAACCCGCTATCGTATGATTCGCTCGAGGGACGAGTCGTTATCACAGATCTTAGTGCAGTGCTACCGTATCCGTGTAAACCCAGACAATACGTTCCATTCGTTGGCACACTTCGCTACAGTTCGGTGCGTGCACATCGAGGCAGAGAGCAGGTATCTTCGGTTATATTCCCGTTCTTGTTTTTAGATTTGCGGATGCATTGGAGAATCGTTGATTCGGTTCAAATTAAGATTGTATGTGTCGAGTTGACTTAGCACTAATAGTAAGAGTTGGTACACATTTAATTTCGAAAGAACTTTATCAATTTGATTGAAAGTTTCACTGTTCGATATAACCAAACATGAATAACAGATGGCTGATTTTTTTGAGATATGTGGAAAATGTTTACATGGTTATGCAAATAGCTTTATATTGGACTGTCATATATAGGATCAGAAATATGTTTGAGACATTGATTACACAAGACTGAAAAGTTTTGATGTGGAGTTTAGTGAAGCCGATTGAACGGTGATATGTGAATATACATCCAAGAAACTGCTCAAGTTCAAATGTTATATTTATGAACAGAAAGAAACTTTCCATTGACATCAAGTTCGTTAAGCAAGGAAAAAAGTCGGTTTTAGGGGCCAAGCGACGACATAATTTCAGTGGTCTACATGATAGCCGAAATGATCTCGGGCCGTTTACCGTGGCGATCGGTATTCAGTGAAGAGCGTGTCTGTGAGATGAAATGCGCATTTTATATGGCCCGAGAATTTAAACGACTTCCACGAGAGATTCGCTCCCTTTACAGGTTACAAATCTTTGCTAAGCATCTGGAAGCTAAGAAACAAGTGAATTTCAATAAATTCGAGAGCATTTGCTCTAGGTTTTTGAAAATTCTTGGTAAGTGCTGCTGTGTGAATGTTTTTCTGTTTTGTTTTTGAGGATAATGTATTTGACGATTTCACCAACACCGCTCGACTACAAATATGTCGTTGATCAATTTCAAAACGCCATACAACGTCGTTTCCCGGAACAGAAGCGAGAGCTTCCCGACTGGGCAGCTATTCCATTGGCCGAGGAGTAGTCAGCTCAGTGACATGCTGTTCTCTTTGTTTGTTCAAATGATTAAAAAATTCAATTGTTTATGATTGAAAGATTCGCTCTGTTGCCGTTTCTGATCGCACATTTACTGTTTCTTTTGAAATTTCGAAGTTTTCTCTAAAATAAACATTTGCATCGTTGTGTGGAGTGGATTTGTGTGCATTGTTTTCTATTCAAGATCAGAAAAATTAAACTATTCAGAGTTGGATTAAGATGAA
Organism: Anisakis pegreffii; assembly: GCA_035041965.1. NCBI lineage: Eukaryota > Metazoa > Nematoda > Chromadorea > Rhabditida > Anisakidae > Anisakis > Anisakis pegreffii. Next base: position 68,267 of record JAPYMA010000497.1, read on the forward strand.
ACCATTTAATTACAGATAAACAATAACAAATTCAATCCAATAGGAAACATTCACAGATATCAGAAACCAATTAAGAAATAGTTACGTTCAATTGACAATTGATAAAGTTTTCATCTCAAATAAAAGCACTGAACTGATAAATTCAAGAATAAACACTTACAATTTACTGTAATTAACGTCTAAAGCTTCAAATATTTTGAAAAGAATTTGAAATCAAGTTTGGAGACATTTTAAGAAGTTTGAACGACGTTTATAATTTCACATTCACAAATATGACAAATTCAAAAACAATAAAATATTATGCTGGAGCGGCTCCCATCAATTTGATCACGACGAACATTTTAATTTCACTGAATGGAAGGTAACCGAAGATGGAGAAAAGAGAACCTTCTTCAGCTCTATACGTGAGGAAGACGATCTGATCATGTGCATCACTGTCTTAAATTAACTCCTATTGAACTGTTTGTTCTTGTGACCCCAAGTTCCATACAGATAAGTGCGCTATTATAGGTATCTAGTCAATGGATTGCATTTTAAGAAAGCTTAATTATTACTGATTTTTTTGCAGTCTTCTAAATAAACAATTGGAGTTCCTCGAGAAACGGACCAACTGAGCCTTTTTGAGGAGATCGCCAAGTGTTCTGTCGTCGAATTTTAGTATCACTAGCGATTTGAAGCCTATGGCTTCAACACTACAGTTAGCGTTGACATTGACACTTGCCTTCACAAGTAACACATACATTATTGTTGTTTCGACATTCAGGTTCATTAGATGAGTTTGTTGATTTCGCAGAAGAATTTAGGGTGGAATGCGATGAGGATCCATGAGCGATATCTGGACCAGCATGATTACTGACAGAAGATGAACGAGCCATAGTGAGGAAATTCTGCTGAATACCATTCGCAAATGTTACGGCATTCAACTGGTTCACTGTAGCGGGCAGTGAAGAAGTTATTGTTGGCGTTGTGATACCAGGTAAAACATGAAATAAACCAGTCGGAGGAACGCAAATCGACGATGAATCCAACGGATTCATTGCGGAACTACTTGGAAAAGCAGCTGAATAAGAGCGTTTTGTCGCTTGGCTTTTTGGAGATTGTTTAGTAAGTTGAGAGGATGGTTGTGGTGCGACGAGTTGTTGATAGTTTGATAGGAATACGGTAAGACCAGCGCTTAGAATTGAGGCTTGATGAAATGGGAAAGTGTACTGAATGAACGACTTTGCGGCTTCACTGGCCACTCGAAAACCCTCACGATAGCCTTCTAGCTGATCTGTTAGCCGTTGATTCGGTGCTGCAATGAAAAATTAAGGTAATAAAAAAGTCAAGGTAAGAAAATTTTGAGGTAAAATGTTAAAAATTAGTTTGAAGTCACAAATGAAATATTGATAGACATTGATGGTGACAAATGTGATGATATCCATTGCAATTTTGACAGAAGATTCGATTGAACTGGTGAGTTTCGAAAGCTGCTCAATAGTTTGATTGATCAGTTATACCTCCAGAAAGATTCACTTTCTAATTTCAAGCTTATGGATTCGTGAATATTATAAATATCACGGCTAACGTAAACGTAAAGTTGCGATAAAGTAGGTGGAAGCAAGCACTGACAGTGCGCGGTTTGTGGTGGGGAGTTGTTGACATTTTCGTGAAGATTCTTCAGGTATTCGACGGTTAGCTCGAGCACATCGGTCTTTTCGAGTTTTGACGTTTGATTGGGTGAATGCATCAGATGGAACTTTTTGAGTTGCTCAAAAGCTTGATTCATACGGGCACGACGGCGCCTTTCCATTTCTGGTTTGTTGCCCTGAAACTGCAAATTGAAAACTGCATTTGATCTCGATGAAAATATTTGATCACTTGAAAGAAAAGGTTTGCTGAGCAAAAAACGAATATATCAACTTGAATATGGCGAATTCGATGGTGTTTATCTACCTGTTTGATATCTTCCACTTCAGAAGACATGCTACTGGTTGATGGCGTTACACATACTTGCCTTGGCTTCAACCAAATTCGTTCCATTCTGAAAGAAAATATTGTAGGTGATTTAAATGAGCTCTCAAATAAACGGATGGAACGATAGAGTGACTTAGTAATTTCAATCATGAGGAAATCGCGGACTCTAGCAATGAGTTGCTCAAATTTTGTTCAAATGCTAAGCGTTTGCTGGTTTTATGGATTCTGATGAGATTTCGTAGATTGTTACTATTGTTAAGGATACATCTAATTATTGTTTTGGATTCAAACACAAATTTTGAAACTATTATAGCAATAAGAATGAAACTTTAGGCGATGATCAGGAGCAGTAGAGGTAGATCATTTGCTGTAAGAGTAGATTAAGGACGGATTGATTCGCTCGAAGAATATCAAGTTAATAACCGAAAGACCGCATTAGTCAAAGATGATTATAGGAAGATTTGAAGAATGGATCCTATTAAATGCGACGAAATCTGATGACGACCAAAAGGTAAGGATTAACCAAATGCCAGCAGTAAACGACCAAAAAAAACAGCAGCCACTAATCACTAAGATGAAAGCCCAATTGAATGAATCAGAAATCGTATCTTACGGGCTGACTAAGGAGGATAATGAAGTAACAAAGGAAACAAAAGTGAGTCGAAGCTCCATTTTAAAAGATAATGTTTTCGGGTGTGCATAGTAGTAGAAGTGACTAAATCCGTCCATCTCCCCAGGGGGAATACTCATCGAATTCACATTCCCAGTCGTGTTTGACCGATGTTTTGTTCGTTAATCCGTTCACACCACATCCTTTCTCTTCTCATCACTTCTATTCAAATGTCACATTCTCATGCATTCCCTCTCCTTTGCACCCAAACGACCAACCACAATCACTTGTTGATTTGCCGCAGGTTGATAGCGTATTGTTTCGGTTTCGCTCGGTTCAATGAGAATTTCACTGATCACAAGTATTGAGCAGAAAACAGCAAAAATGTTTTTCTCAAAGTGTGCTTGCCATGCATGGCCCATGGGATAGTGGTGCTTTGAGGAGGAAATGAAAGCAAATTTGAATTTTTGAATCCTTTTATCCATTCTTTATCCAGTTACTAACCAGGAAGCCTGGAATCTGCATAATCAATGATGAACGAATTGTAAATCATACTTTTATTCAAATGTTTCGAAACTTCAGTGAGTTTTGCTCGTATTTCCAAACAGTTCGATTACTCATAATCAGTCAGAAACGCAAAAATATTCTTGCCTTTTAAAGAACTGAAATTTGAATAAATCTCGAAATGAATGCACTGTGAATTATTAATGATCATTTACATTCACACTCAATTTGTGCAGATTGAGAACGAATTTGACTAATAATTCAATTTCAACAGATTGTTCAGTGAGCGTTCAAATGCAATTTCAAGTTCTTCACTGAAAGTGCTAGTTGGTTATTTAATGTTTTCAACCGACTCAGAGTGGTTAGTTCCCGACTATTTGTCAAAATCTATTGGATTAGGAATTTACAATGGATTCAGTTGGGTGATGAAAGGCTGCTCGCGGTTACCAAAAGATTTTGGAAATAAACAATGGATTTGATGGATTTGGATGGATTCAAAATGTTGCATTTAAACTGGCAAAGTTGTTCATTTCTGAAATGAACGAATAAACTATACGATGATTTTCGCAAATGATTTGAATTGAATTCTGTGAAACATCTATGGGAATTCCGTCATCTTTAAGACTGAAGTTTAAGGTAAAGACGGTTTCAGAGAAGATTTAAAGGAAGGTGTTATCATATAGGGAATCAAAAAATTTCCTCGAGTCGATCGGTTCATCTCATTAAGACTGTGATCGTTCCCAGTGCTCATCAGTTGACAAATGATAGCTGTTGAAGTGATAAGGCGATAATGACGTTGAACTTGCACAGGTCTCTGATGGGAAATGCAATGCATAGAACTGCTCTCGGCCCGAGTGGAATCGTTGGTGAGGATGTGATTGCAAACGCAAATTTCCCAGCCAACCACCTCAGTTGGAAGTCTCGAAAAGAAAGTACTTGCCGCTATCCCACTCATTCATCCTCATTAAAGGTCAATCAAGCAACGGTGCGCTTAATGCAATGCATGAGAAAGTTGATCGATTCGATAGATATATGAGCGATTGAATTGATACATTAATTGATGCCATTTTAATTGAATTGCTTCGAAAACGCACACATATTTTGGTGTCCTCATGGTGAACGGATACCTCATTCGATGAATCAACGAACTCCTTAACTTATAATTATATCAAAGAAGCAATTAAACTAAATCTGCTCATCATGATGAGCTGTTAATGCAATAGCAATGCTGATCATAATGGTGCTGATAATTTCAATTCAATATCACATAACAAGTGCGTAAAGAACAAGCAATGATGATGTAATATGCGGATATTGATATCTTTATAGAATCTTATGATGAATGAAGAACGCCACACAACACCAGTAGAGATGTGTAAAGAAACGGAAAATGTTGCGGTTGTCACTTCAAGCAGCTCGTGGGCAACGTTAGTGCGCTTCTTTACTCACGCAAGATAATATCTTTCAAAAAAAATGTTGTTAGCATTGATATTCTCGAATTATACAGCAATTATCAGTTTATTGCGGAAGAAATGCAATTTCGAGAGGTTTTTCTATGCAGTGTACCAGAGAGAGTACACTTTATCGCCCGCATCTTTGGCAGCGTTTGGATTATCGAAAGCTGACTAAAGCTGACTGATCCCGTATATAGCGCATTAATTTTCAACGCTATTAGTATAGAAGACGTTAATGTGGATGTGGATATCTTAGTTTTCTACATGAGCAATTCAGCGAGCACTACGGCAGATTATTAACATGTTTATCATGTGTTTGTTGTTTTCGTCCTAAATCTCATTCAGGATCATCTTTAAGAAACAACATGAGTGATCACTTCATTCAATAAATGCATTCCAGTAGCGTTCGCTAACTGAATCGTTGCTGTCTCATCACTTATTCAAACGATCGTTTCAGCACCCTCGAAACTCGATCTGATTTCTCACTGAGTTTACCAACAGGTGAAAGTGAATTCGAGGAAACAGAGTCTTCAACGCATAGCTCAGAAGTGGACATAGATGGTGAATTGCGCACCACTGATGAGGACAATGAAAGGTTTCTAGCGAAAAATTTTTGGAATTTTTCTTAGATCCAGTCGTTTTGGTAATGGCACCAGAAAATGTATGAAAACGAAGGCAATATGCAATGATATCGAACTAATTCATTGATAAAATCTTAAATGATCAAACAGCGCTTCTGCGATAAAAATCCGAAATCAGTGCTACGAATCCAGTGGCAAGTAATTTTAGGTCAAGAACGTCATTCAGCGAAAGTAGCGTTCATTCGTCGGACACTTCGTATGATTTCTCGTCGTTCAAACCGATCAGTGAGCTATCCGAGCATTCTGCGGTACTGATGCGAGATGACGATGTGGAATGGCTGGATGCGGTTCAGCGATATTTAAGCAAAGAACCAGTCTTTCGACGCAAACCAATTGTACTGTTCACACTAAATCATGACAGCTTTCACTTTCTTCAGAAGTCAAAAGATGAAAATCTCCCAAGTTTTTGGAGAGTATTGTCATTTTACGGATAGCACCTCATGAAAGGAATCGAATCGCATTACCCATAGGATTTAGATGAGGAAAGATCACTCTAGAACTGTTGATTTCCGCCGAAAATGGGAGTAAATATAAGGTGTCGTTCGAGAAACTTATTGGAAACTGCTAATATAGCATAAGTTCAATTCATTGATCATACCTTAAGTTTTAATAATCTGTAAAGTTTTGTTATAGTAAATTTTGGTTTACTTCAGAAACCCGCACTGAAAATCTATCGTCGTTTCAAACCTCAGCTAAGTTGGCATCGTTGCTATCATCAGTGGGCCATTAGGCAACCACCACAGCCATATCGAGGTTCACCTAATTTCCAAACTATCACACCTATACGTGTGAATTTTCTTCAGAAAATCGTTCTAACTATTCGAGCAATTTTCTCATCACTTGGATGGATTTTTGAGCTAAAATTCATCATTCATGATAACTCTGGTTGTCAACTCAGGAAAAGATGTATTCAATCCTTTTCTTCAAACTGAAATCAGTCGCAAACGAAGCGGTGACGTAGTGAATATCGGCGAAGATGCTGAAGAATTCGATTATGAGCGTGGAATATTTCCAATTGACAGTACAAATTGTTAGCTGAAGAAGTGATCTCGGGTAAGGTAACACTTCAGCAATTATTAAGCACCAATCTCAATCAAGTCCCCTGAATATCTCAGTGAAGAATCACCTTCGAAATTCTCTCCCTTTTCTCGCAAACTAAACTCGTTTGAGATCATTTGCTAAAGAGAATCGTTTAAATGCTAATATTTCGTTTTTTCATCATAGAAACCAAACTTCTCAATGAAAGATGTTCGTTTTTAATTAATCAAAGCAGTTTTAAGGTTTTGTGATGATAATTCAGGATGAAATGAACGTGAAATATGATTTTGTATCAAAATTGACGTGATATAGTTCAATCGACGAAAGTTTTTGCTTGAATGCTGTTTTGGTTGAATCACATAAATGTAATCGTATGTTTCTGATAATATTTCTCGATGCTGGTGCGAAATGTTCTTGATGCTTTTATTGTTTTCGATTTAGCCGAAATTCATTGGTAATTCTACTTTATGATGAATTTGTACGAAGAGATTATTAATGTGATTTGGAAAAATATGATTTCTGCAATTATTTTTAGAGAATTTTTGAGGATTCTTGACACTATGTATTGTCATGAATGATATACTTTGTATATGTGAATATTTCATTAAGATTTTGGAATCGTTTTGCAATGAAGATTCATATTTTTTGTAATATTAAACCCGTGTATGTGCATTCAAGCCTATCGATGACACACCTTCTACGCATTTCAGTTTCATCTCTACTGTGTGGTTATGTTCACGAATTAACTCAGCCTTATAGAAAGAAAGATGGACAAGTAATTTCAGATGCGTTGTCCATATACTGTGCAAGATTTTGATATGAAATCTCGCCCACGGCGTCCGAGGAGAAATGGAGAACGTTTTTCGATGACATACATTCTTCACAAGAGCAAAAATTTAGCAGAATTCATAGACGGCAGCTTTTTCTGTGCGCATCTCCAATTTGCAAACACTGACTGTCATTCAAGCCTTCTGGTCTCATCGTAGGATTTACTCTCACATGCATTAAACCTCATGTTATAAATGCTCTACTTGTTGTTTATTCCCATTCTGTGCCAAACGACCTCTAAAGAATTACCTCTCATGTACTGTTTCCTTTTAAGCGAAGTTTCTCTTTGTCATACTATTATGCTTTTCGAAGCAATCTAATTCATTCCTCTAAATTTGTTTTACTATGATTTAAGATATCTGTGACGATCTCATGAATTGTTCCTCAATCTATGATTAGTCATTCCAGTCATGTTTTGCTATATCTCTAATAATGTGATGCATTAGCACAATTTCAAAATTGTTTCTCAAATCGCTATTTCGAAAACCCCTTCAGTTACAAGTTTTTCTTTCCTAACTACGATGCAAACAATCGTGGTAAGAACACAACCAATAGCTGCCGTCATGACAATTCTAAACTGAAGATTCTGAAAAATTGCGGATTTGCGGTGTAATGTGTGGTGACACGGGGAAAAACATTTATGCAGCTGTCGCGCCACGCACCAGTGATATTTTCAAATTTATCCTCATCCCAAATTTTGAACATCCGCACAAGCAAAAGCTTCAAACATGAGCCTGACTCTAGTATGTGATGTAGAGTTTTATCGGGATGGTTTACGCGAGGTCTCTACGCACTTTGCGATTCTATCTCGCTCATGGAAAGCCACCAAACCATACCTAGCGATGTCTCCTTTCATAATGCCTGGCGTGACAGCATCAAAAACACGATAATAATCAACGAGTCACATGAACAACAACACAAAATAATTACATGAACAATAACAACACTAAGGGGACAATCAAACAAATATCCACATAAATGCGAGATTACAATGCCCATATCCAATCGCACAATCCAAAACGATTATGTTGAAAACAAAATTGAATCAAGTCAGCTGGAATCGTTTCGGTCCTACTCATAAGAAAGTGAGGTCAGACCAAGCTAATGCGAAATGAAGCTTGACTCTGGTCTTGCTTCCTCCACAAGAGATAAGAGCAATCTGAGGAATGCCACCAGGCTTTCAGTTGCTTAAGTTAATAACGGAATGCTCGAATGATAAAATTAGAGCAAATTACATGATGTTACCCCGAAAACATCACTTCAAAAGCTCTTTTTTTATAACTTACACATTAAATCATTCTAAGCCTGAGACGTTGTTCTGGCAATGGATACAAAATGCTAACTTCTATGCACAGATCAGACCACAGTCGTCCAGTTCAACGTGGTCCAAGATATAAGCTCTTGAAACTGGTTGGTGATAAAAAACAAAGGCGACGAAATAACAAATACCCTATGACCACTTATGAGAGACAATAACCGCACTGGCAAGGAAAATAAGGATTGCATCAAAGAAGTGTATGAATGCCATCATGACACTAGCTAATAGATAAGCTTCGGCGAGTAACCACAAACACCTGAGAGTCGAGTCACCAGTCAGCGACTCGACTCTACAGGTGAGTGGTCCAGGCGAACTTTCCAGACCTACCGCTAACTTCATAAGGCTATTCATACCCTACGTTTATGAAACTCAGTTTTATACGGATATTTTTCTTCCTTTCATATGCCAGTGTAGCTATCAAAACAAAACTGAAGACCCCTTAATGTCTCTCCTCTCATTTGGAAGGATTTCTCAAGGTTATCAAGAATCTTATTAGCACTAATTATAGACAATAACTGCACTGGCAAGGGAAATAAGGATTGCATCAAAGAAGTGTATGAATGCCATCATGACACTAGCTAATAGATAAGCTTCGGCGAGTAACCACAAACACCTGAGAGTCGAGTCACCAGTCAGCGACTCGACTCTACAGGTGAGTGGTCCAGGCGAACTTTCCAGACCTACCGCTAACTTCATAAGGCTATTCATACCCTACGTTTATGAAACTCAGTTTTATACGGATATTTTTCTTCCTCTCATATGCCAGTGTAGCTATCAAAACAAAACTGAAGACCCCTTAATGTCTCTCCTCTCATTTGGAAGGATTTCTCAAGGTTATCAAGTATTTTATTAGCACTAATTATAGACAATAACTGCACTGGCAAGGGAAATAAGGATTGCATCAAAGAAGTGTATGAATGCCATCATGACACTAGCTAATAGATAAGCTTCGGCGAGTAACCACAAACACCTGAGAGTCGAGTCACCAGTCAGCGACTCGACTCTACAGGTGAGTGGTCCAGGCGAACTTTCCAGACCTACCGCTAACTTCATAAGGCTATTCATACCCTACGTTTATGAAACTCAGTTTTATACGGATATTTTTCTTCCTTTCATATGCCAGTGTAGCTATCAAAACAAAACTGAAGACCCCTTAATGTCTCTCCTCTCATTTGGAAGGATTTCTCAAAGTTATCAAGAATCTTATTAGCACTAATTATAGACAATAACTGCACTGGCAAGGGAAATAAGGATTGCATCAAAGAAGTGTATGAATGCCATCATGACACTAGCTAATAGATAAGCTTCGGCGAGTAACCACAAACACCTGAGAGTCGAGTCACCAGTCAGCGACTCGACTCTACAGGTGAGTGGTCCAGGCGAACTTTCCAGACCTACCGCTAACTTCATAAGGCTATTCATACCCTACGTTTATGAAACTCAGTTTTATACGGATATTTTTCTTCCTTAAATATGCCAGTGTAGCTATCAAAACAAAACTGAAGACCCCTTAATGTCTCTCCTCTCATTTGGAAGGATTTCTCAAAGTTATCAAGTATCTTATTAGCACTAATTATAGACAATAACTGCACTGGCAAGGGAAATAAGGATTGCATCAAAGAAGTGTATGAATGCCATCATGACACTAGCTAATAGATAAGCTTCGGCGAGTAACCACAAACACCTGAGAGTCGAGTCACCAGTCAGCGACTCGACTCTACAGGTGAGTGGTCCAGGCGAACTTTCCAGACCTACCGCTAACTTCATAAGGCTATTCATACCCTACGTTTATGAAACTCAGTTTTATACGGATATTTTTCTTCCTTAAATATGCCAGTGTAGCTATCAAAACAAAACTGAAGACCCCTTAATGTCTCTCCTCTCATTTGGAAGGATTTCTCAAAGTTATCAAGTATCTTATTAGCACTAATTATAGACAATAACTGCACTGGCAAGGGAAATAAGGATTGCATCAAAGAAGTGTATGAATGCCATCATGACACTAGCTAATAGATAAGCTTCGGCGAGTAACCACAAACACCTGAGAGTCGAGTCACCAGTCAGCGACTCGACTCTACAGGTGAGTGGTCCAGGCGAACTTTCCAGACCTACCGCTAACTTCATAAGGCTATTCATACCCTACGTTTATGAAACTCAGTTTTATACGGATATTTTTCTTCCTTTCATATGCCAGTGTAGCTATCAAAACAAAACTGAAGACCCCTTAATGTCTCTCCTCTCATTTGGAAGGATTTCTCAAAGTTATCAAGTATCTTATTAGCACTAATTATAGACAATAACTGCACTGGCAAGGGAAATAAGGATTGCATCAAAGAAGTGTATGAATGCCATCATGACACTAGCTAATAGATAAGCTTCGGCGAGTAACCACAAACACCTGAGAGTCGAGTCACCAGTCAGCGACTCGACTCTACAGGTGAGTGGTCCAGGCGAACTTTCCAGACCTACCGCTAACTTCATAAGGCTATTCATACCCTACGTTTATGAAACTCAGTTTTATACGGATATTTTTCTTCCTTTCATATGCCAGTGTAGCTATCAAAACAAAACTGAAGACCCCTTAATGTCTCTCCTCTCATTTGGAAGGATTTCTCAAAGTTATCAAGTATCTTATTAGCACTAATTATAGACAATAACTGCACTGGCAAGGGAAATAAGGATTGCATCAAAGAAGTGTATGAATGCCATCATGACACTAGCTAATAGATAAGCTTCGGCGAGTAACCACAAACACCTGAGAGTCGAGTCACCAGTCAGCGACTCGACTCTACAGGTGAGTGGTCCAGGCGAACTTTCCAGACCTACCGCTAACTTCATAAGGCTATTCATACCCTACGTTTATGAAACTCAGTTTTATACGGATATTTTTCTTCCTTTCATATGCCAGTGTAGCTATCAAAACAAAACTGAAGACCCCTTAATGTCTCTCCTCTCATTTGGAAGGATTTCTCAAAGCTATCAAGTATCTTATTAGCACTAATTATAGACAATAACTGCACTGGCAAGGGAAATAAGGATTGCATCAAAGAAGTGTATGAATGCCATCATGACACTAGCTAATAGATAAGCTTCGGCGAGTAACCACAAACACCTGAGAGTCGAGTCACCAGTCAGCGACTCGACTCTACAGGTGAGTGGTCCAGGCGAACTTTCCAGACCTACCGCTAACTTCATAAGGCTATTCATACCCTACGTTTATGAAACTCAGTTTTATACGGATATTTT
>JAPYMA010000498.1:0-15062 GCA_035041965.1 Anisakis pegreffii
CTCATCAACTAAGCAAAATCGACCGACAAAATATAAATTTTTCTGAATGCAGAGATTCTGTTCGATCGATTGATGTGAAGAAATTAATCCCTGTAGCGTCAAGAAAATAACGATGAATTTTTCTACAACATTCTGTTCCTCAGAACCTCTAGATTCAGAATATGATATATCTTGCTGAGCAATTCTGCTTACTTGAATGGATATAGCTATTCACTCAAACTTTTAGGGTGCACGATATTCAAGCGTGCCGTACTCTCAGTTTTGGCCATTAAGATATCAACTCCTTCATGCCGTTCGATTCCTCGGTACCTCTAGTTTCAGAATATTGCATACTTTGCCGAGTAATAATCATTAGGTGAGCAGATGTAGCTATTTTCTCAATGCCATAGGGGTTGCCATCTTCGAGCCTTCCATACTCTCAGGTTTATCAATTAACTTATGAATTTCAGTAAATCACTCGATTCCATTGAGCTTGTAAATTCAGAAAAATAAACGTTTTGTCGAGCAGTTTTGCTTTCTTGAGGAGATATACTTAATCTTTTCAAGGTGGCGTTTATTCGTGGACATTTTATCACTATAGATCAATATCAATACGTTACTATAGCTCCATACAGATTATTATCTGGAAGTTAACCGTGCTCTCAGGTTTGCCGAGTAACATATGAATTTATTTGCACCATTCGATTCCTCAGGACCTCCAGATTCAAAATGATAAATATTTTGCTGTACAGTTCTGCTTATCTGAGCAGTTATAGCCATTTTCTTAAAGCTGTCTCCATCAGCGCAGTGATGCTTATTCATATGTGTGTGATCTGCACTCTCACACTTCGTCAGCATGATATTCAAGCTTCTTCATCTGGCACGAGAGAAATTTTAGTTCAACTATAATATTTGTGCTAGGGACGAAAATTTCAATTTTTTCGTATATAGTCTTCTATAAGAATCATATCTTGGTTGCAGTGATCATAATACCAATGGCTTTGATGTCGTATATGTCATATTCGTGTGATCGGTACCCATATATCTGGACAGGATAGTGACATTACCTTACATTCGTTTTTAGGGAGAGCACCTCTAGTTGAAGAGAAGTTCACTTATGATTCTCTGAAGAATCTGTGTTGTATCTATTTCTCAATCCTGCATTTTCAGTTCAGATAGATTTTCAATGCAAATGAAAGCAAACGAGCGATTTGGCAAGTCCCGATCAGGTTAATCTCAGATATTACACTTTTCAGGATTTTTACGAATCATCCTCATGTTTCGTTTTATTAATTAAATTGTTGTTTATTATACAGATTAGGCCAAGTCAATTCCCTTTTCTCGTTGATTTTCCTGCACTCTGCGATTTTCCGGCATCTCTTAATCGAAAATTGAGGTGATACGTACCAAATGTCTGGACATATCGTGTCTTTAGTAGTACCAGCTGACTAGCTTAACTACGGTAACTAGCCACTCCCAAAGATTACGGTAGTATGGCAAAAAATGTGGGCGTGTCATTTTTCGTGCATCTCTTCATCGAAATTTGTTGCTAAAGGCCATAACCATGAGATGTGTTTATGAAAATTATGGAATACTTTCAATTTTGCTGGCTTCTTGAAGTGAATTCTGTGATGCTTGACAGAAGTTAATAGTCAAATGTGCACTTATCCATAATAATATTGTGGATCCATAATACTTATCCACTTATCCATAACATCCATAATATTACCCTTATCCATAACAATAGAATCATTTCAATGTCTCCAATAATACGTCAAATCTGTTTCAGCATCACTGAGATCTTAATTTCATTAATTGTATGTTTCGACTCGTAGCGTTATCTCCTCAATTTTCCACACTGTCCAATCACTAAATACGATTGTTAGAAGATTAATGTGTTTGCAAATGTATGCATTAACGAACACAATATTATATTACAAGCTTTTATTCTGTACTCAAATGATACAATTTACTCAGAATTTTAATTGTGAAGATGAAAAGTTTTAATGTATGGATTGAAAATGTAATGGTAGCAATTGATAATTGCTTATTTACAGCTTTACAATCATTGCGTCATATGTAAACACTATCATTGCATCATTTGTGACAAAAACAGGAAACTGGAAATCATAGAATAAAGCACTGCTTGAGACAATCAATTTGGGAAACATGCGATGAGATTTATGAACGAACATTCACATTATGATGATTATTTGTACAATTCATTGCGGCTAGCTTATTTTCCACAGGATTTACGAGATGTATAATGTGATATCAATATAATCGAATGAACGATTAGAAGAACTACTGTTCAGAAATAGCTAGCGTCCATCTCAAAAAATGAACAGTGCAAAGCGGAATACTGTGAAGACTGGAGAAACACACAACAATATATTACCCGTTCAGCGAGTCAGATTCGATGGGAATCAAACAGAGAATGCGATTAATACATCGGATCATAAGTTTGCAAAAAAACTATTTCAGATGAATAAAAAAAGAAATAGATTCCGTACAATCGAAACAGTTTTCAGTGTACGATCGGTTGGCTCATTTTTGAAGACAGTGAACAACTGCCGAGAAGATAAAAAGTTCGTGAGAATCCGAAAAAATGACTTGACGCCTTCAAAATACAACATTAGAAGCAATACGAAGCATTGGCAAATCATAGTAACGATCTGTTAGAAATATGAGATGATGAGACCAGAAACAGATCTGGATATGAAACATGAACAAACTTAACTGCCTTCCTTGAACAGTATAACAGAAATCAAGACGGTCAATTGCGAGAAGATGTTTCGCATAGATCAGTCATGTGAAGATAATAAATGATACAATCGAAATCTCAGTTTGGCAATCTCCTCAAACTGATCTTCAGTTGTAATCTCATCGAAACGAATGTGTACACGCAACAAAAGCGAATATGAAACAGCACGAATGACAACAATCAAACAATCGTTATTTCACATCGAATATTCAATATTCTATGTAAATTCAACAATACAAAAACAGTATCACATACATATTTACACGAATTTACAGACACATTAATGAGGCCATTCATTCAGGTGTGATAAGCCGTCAACACGTTCAATGCAAAACTTCAACTAAGATTATTTGAACAGCAACTGATAATGTTACAAAACATCGTTATAACTTGAATACTTATCACTTTTCCATCATAATTATCGTTATCACTGCCACCGTCATGAGCACACAACATTTCCAGTCCACTCATCCCATCTTCATGCTATTTCTTCGGTGATTCGAAAATGTCACCCTTCACTACCTCTCTTGGAAAGGTATACCATGATGAACCATTACCACCGGAAGCTGCACATTCATCAGATTCTGTTCCATCGCTCAGCTTTGTTCTTTGCATCAAGCTTTCGTCCAGTTCCACCGCATTTACGTCCTGTGTATTATTCAATTCTCTCGCCAGTTTCACTTGAAATCCGCTCAGACACGACCAATACTTCGAGTGATGCTCACATACTCGTCGCAACGTATCCCATGTACAACGTCGAACGGCTCGTCTGAAATAACTCGTCTCCTTACATGATTTCTCTCAAAAACATACCCATAAGTGCACTTTGATATTCGAACAGAAACTATTATATCATCCCAAATTCCTCAACCATTTGAACAGATCAATAAAAATCCCATCAAATGATCAAGCGAAGTAAAATGATCCAAATGATTCAATCAGACGATTATAAACCTTGACGATGCTAAACACGAAACAGTGGTCATGTGCGGTGCTCGAGGAACCGTTCCATCGATCAACGTTCGCACGACTGCTTCAGAACACTGACGAATTGCTGACAGAGTGTAACCTTAAATCAACCACACCATTGCTCCAAACAACAAACAATTCACATACCAATAACATTCGGAATCAATAGCCACACACCCACGAAATATGATCATTCTCATCTCAGGAACGATGTATATTGATTATAAATAAATTCCAAATAAGATAAACAAAACATATAAATAGACGACTAGATAAATACGACGAATAAATAGATAACTAATGAGATAAATAAAAACTCCGAGTGAATAAATTGGACAATCATTCACCTCCTTCTAGCGCCACAATAATACGTCCTTTAGCCAAAGCACTCAATTGATACGTCAACTGCGCGTAACATGCCGCATTCAGTTCGTAACCACCCAGTTTATCGCCATACGCCGCGTCAAAACCACTCGCCACTATCACCAGTTCAGGGGAATACTCGTAAGCGATCGGCATTACTACCTAAATACGAATTTCTGCACTAAATATCGAATTGAAAGCAACATTTATTGATTGTCAATGAGAGACAAATGAAATCACAAACAAGCAAAAAAAACATCCATAAAAAATCAGCTCAACCTTATTGAAGGTGACATGATAATCGTTATCGCCTAAACACTTATGCGAGAACGGTATGTTGACATTATAGCCAAGCCCAGCACCCTCTCCACAATTTTCCACATCTTTTGGCTCGTTCGTCGGATAAAAATAACCCTCATCGTGACGATGAATTGATATGTACAGAACACGTGGATCCTGCAATAATAAAACTAGCCGCTTAAACTATTCATCTTTGTTTCCCCATAATTCGTACATTTTAAAACATGCTCGGAACAGTTGCATACGGAAGTGAATTCAACAAATGCCACGACTCTTGCACTCACATTGACATCGATGAACAAATACCATAAAACTTGCCGTTTTTGGTTCATCGAGCCTCATTAATGAGTGTATATTTCTTCAAGTAGATTCAACAGAAAGTTAATCAAACATAGAACAATGAACAATTAGTTAAGTAAAACCATTTCCACAAAACTTACATAATAGAAGGCGTCCTGAATTCCGTTACCATGATGTACATCCCAGTCTACGATTAAAACTCTTTGTAAACCATATTTGTCCATGGCGTACTAAATAAAAAAACATTACTAAACTTACTAAATTACTAAATAAAAATTACTAAATGAAAAAAATCAAATTTTTTACGTACAACATCGAGAATATACTCTATTCGCTACGAGAATTTCACTACATGGAAAAATTGGTTGGTGAATCTGCAAACGTACTAATTTATGAATCGCTTGAAACTTACTTTCGCTGCTATTGCCACATTGTTGAAGATACAAAAACCGGCCGCTTGCGATGGGGTGGCATGATGACCTGAAATGATATATCGCATTACATTCTAATTCAGTTTGTTGCTTCACTTCTGACAAGGGAACAAACAATGCAATTGGTACAGCACTTGATTTCCAGCAAAAAATTTCCATCCTATCCGTTCGCGAAGGAAAGTTTTGATCGAAACCGAGTCGTGTACCAATATCACTGGCTTGGCTCCTATCTAATT
Source organism: Anisakis pegreffii (assembly GCA_035041965.1). Taxonomy (NCBI): domain Eukaryota; kingdom Metazoa; phylum Nematoda; class Chromadorea; order Rhabditida; family Anisakidae; genus Anisakis; species Anisakis pegreffii. Next base: position 5,343 of record JAPYMA010000498.1, read on the forward strand.
TCTGGTTATAAAGAGATGAAAATCAGCAAATAAGCAAAAACAAGTGCTGGATTAATGAATAACCTGGTGGTCGCACAAGAGCAAACGCATTATTCGCATGACCCTCTTCTCGTGATTCATCCAACAGTGCATCAACACACTGAAATTCTCACACTCCTTCAGAACTTCACAATTCAAATAATCAGGAAACAAATATTTTGGCCGAATTGAAGCGCTTATTGCTCACAAAAAATCTCTCGCTGACTTCATCAAATCAAATCAAAAATAAGTCTCTGAAAATACACATGAATTGTGCGAACAGAACTACTTCAGTTCACATACCTCAAGAAGTGAGCCAACAGCCGCCAACGATGCACTATAGGAATCCTTACAAAAGTACATCGAATCGAAACACGCCTCATCTCGTCTTCGTTCTGCTTCGTCAATCTACAATTTACATTCATCACTCACCAAAATAAATCGCTCATCAAAACAACATATAAGAATATAATACATCCAATCCAACCTGGGCGGTACGTTCCATTCGTTTCACATGAGGTCTATCGTGGATCAGCTCCAATTCTTCTGTTGTGGCCTCACGTGCCGGCAACACATGACAACGTCGCAAAAGGCCTGAGCCACGCAATTGACTAGCTATCTAAATCAGCAACTTCTAACTATCATTATATGAACACCACCACGGTGCCGATCTTTCACTGTTTTCAATCGATAGATAAATATTTCAACCCCTTCCTGTTGAGGAAAAATGAGTGGAAAGTGGGTGGAAAATTTTTTCATAAAAATCTTCTATGAAGCATTCCGAAACTCACAGCAAACGTCCGTTCGGGACACTCAAAATGACCCGTATCAATCTCCTCACGATGCAGCTCGATTCGTGGATCATACGCTAACGCTGTCACATGAACCAGTTCATCTGCAAACAACAACCCATCGTTCATATTTCAATAATCCTACATTCACGAAAAAAGAATTACTTTGCAATAGTGAAAACAAACAAACATTTCCATCCAAATAAATGTAATTTGCAAATAAATTTCATTCAAGACCGAACTCCGCAAATAACATAAGGAACTAAAAAATTGAGAATAGATATTCAATGATCCTGGAATAGACCTCGTATAGTCTCTGCTGCGACTTGAGGTAATTTCAGTTGGTCAATCGAACCAGTTTTTTCATTATTCTCTTGTTCGAATCGCGACAGATTCGATGTTGACTCGACATGATGACTGAAAATTAGCAAACATTCAAATGAATAGACGATATTAAAATTCATTTTTTGACAGAACAATTTCGCATTAGAAATCAAGAATTCTGAGACAGAAACAATAGGAAAAGAAGCAGTGTAACGCACATTTCCCAGTTCGACTGAAGTGTTCCATCGAGAGCGTAGAAACCAAAACAGTGCTGCCAATAAGGCAGAAGTGCTGAGATCACATTCAAACACGATGTAACTGTACTGAAAACAAATTTATCCATAGAGATATCAATTACTTTAATGATTACGACCATAAAAACGATAATAATAATCATAGTAACAATAATCTCAATAATAATAATAAGACAACTTTAAATGCACTGCACAAATGAGTGACACTTATGGACGAATGGAACGAAATCATCACCTCACCTTTTCATTGGAGATTCTAGTTTCTTCAGAGGATTCGGTGCCTCACCTAATAAAACTCTCAAACATCGTTCCACACATATCGCGGTATTATGATAATTATAACCACCCTGCAATCCACATTAACAACAATATCGAACTTAACTATTCCACTGTGCCTTTAGCCACTTAAATACAAAACATCCAGATAAAACAATATTCAGTCAAAACATCCAGCAATAATCTAAAGCAACAAACCTCTAAACACAACAGTATTTTACCGGTTGCCAAGCCTTTCAGATGATATACCAAATGCGCAAACAAGTCTGGACTCACGTTCATTTCACCCTAAATGAGATTAAGAAATTTTTTGGAGTAAAAATCTGATCAATTCTGATGCAGTCAATAATGAAACTTCAACCAATAATTTCCAAAAGTAATATTAAACAAACATCGAAATTTACCAAAGGATCGCCTAGACACGAATCGAAACCGGCCGCCACTAACACAAAATGTGGATTGAAACATTTCGCAATTGGCCATATCACATTCCAAAATATCGTCATATAATCCGAATCACTACAACCGGTCTAAAATATTCACACATTCAACCGTACTCATCCAAATGATCAGATGATCAATTACACTGTCACCTTTAAGTAATCACCAAATCACAATGAACAAATCCTTCCACTTATATAGTCTATTGATAACTCAATGAATCCATATTTTAACATTTAGTAACTACGTATTTTTATGACATTTCAAAACAAAAACTTTTAAAAATTGAACATTTGAAGGATGCGCAGAGGTGCACTCAAACTAATGTATATGCAACTGAACAAACCGATACATATGCTAACAAAAATCACCTCATTCAGTGGGATATTGACATTGTAACCTGCTCCTGAATATTCACCAACATAACAGAAATTTGATTCTTCTAGATGTGGCCAAAATTTTCCATCCGCATAACGATGAATTGAGATATACATCACTCTAGAAATGAAATGAATATACTCGACTTAAGCTGAATTATGCAAGAGCAACATAAATTACACTAACATAAATTATTCATATACTTTTCCATTTCATAAGCAATTGTGATTTCATTTAAACAACATAGGGAACTCAATGGAACAAGAGTCCAATACAGACTCTTCCATCGAAGGAATTCATCTCTCATAATAACGCAAAACTATTCATCAATAAATCTTAATTTACCAAACACGAGAAATTCAAATAGTGACATACCGCTTATCCTCATAGAACGACTGTTGTATTCCTTGACCGTGATGAACATCAAAATCTACGATAAGTATTCTGAAATTTCGAACGAATAAAACAAATTGCCAATAAATCATTTTGCTCTCCTCAAAAACCACCATGAAATTTTGTAATTATAATTCACAAAACGAATTCAAATTACCTGTTCGATCCGAAATTATACGCGGCTTCGGCTGCTTGTGCAACATTGTTGAACACACAAAAACCACTGGCTTCATTCTTTTGCGCATGATGACCCGGTGGACGAATTAACGCGAAACCATTCGGAATCTGGAAATATTCACACCATTCAGCTTGCTTGGTGATAGGAAAATCTCTTCAACACAATAGTAAACGAACATTTGAAACTTAAAATTGTCTTCCAAAAATTATGATTTCTTCAGTTTAGAATAATTTTTCTTCAATTACAATCATTAACCGAATATTTCGAAGTCGAACGATCGATTAATAAGACAGTCTGATATATCGACAATCAAAAATTATTTAAATCCAAAAATATTTAATACCACTCACTTTTCCTTCGGCTATCAATGTCGCCAAATTTCTTGCACATGATACTGCTTCGGCGGCTGCTTCGTACGATTCCTGAAAGGTGCATCTGAATCAATTCATCTTACGATTTCGTGGTTAACACTCGCAGGAATCATTCAACCAAACCTCTCTATGTATCTCATTTTTCAATAGTGAAAACCGTTAATATATGAAACATTACGTTAATATAATCTCTCAAGAAGCATGCTTTAAGAAACACAGAAATATTTGGAATATTTACCGGACGAAGATAAATCGTATCAAACTGTTCAGCAAATTTATCGATGAGCTCTTGCGGCTGATTCTTCAGTTGAACGATTGAGTCAATGTAGCTTTGAGAATGAGTTTCTTTCAGATCACCTTCATCTACTGCACTATGTTCCTGAATGATGAATCTCATCACATTTAATTATCAAATTATGATATTAACTTTATGATTAAAGAATAACTGACATAACATTGAAGATTACTTTCATGAGGCATTTTTAGTGAGCAATTGAAGAAAAAATATGAATCGAAGTGACATTCACTGATTGAACTGAATTTCATGTTCATATTGAATTGTCGGTCGATCGCAATTACCCAGTGATTCACAGCAAAACTGAATGAATACTAGAAATTTGTGGAGGATAAGAAACCTCGATGATATTGCAACGGCTCCATAAGCCGCACTTTTTCAAGTGCTCGATAACTGTCGTAATTCTCAACGGTCCTTCAGCATGACTGAGATTTTTAACCGAATAATGTTTGTCGTGCTTTGGATTCAAACCTATCGATGTCCGATATGATAATACTGCCGAGTTACAGCTCATCACCTCTAAAACTCAAATTAACCAAACTTTCATTCAATAAAACTTGAACATTTTGCATTTTTCACACTTCATCAGCTATCAGATGAAATAATCACACTTAAAATGAGACCTTAGCGCAGTTAAATAACCACAACGAAGGTCTAATTATCAATTCACTATCAGATAAATCCTTTCATGGAATGATGAGTGAAGAACATCGTGAACTGAACTCGGACAGTTTCAACCCCTTGAATCAGAGTTTCAACCAATAGCTCTTTAAAAATTACAGCAGGATTCACAAAATGAAAAAAAAAACTAATGAAAAGCAACGAAAATCATTCAAGAATTAAGAAATCTCCGTGAAAATGTCAAAAAAATTCACTTCATAACTCAACAAAACAACAATTGTTTTGTTGAGTTCATCAAAAATCACGATATCTCCTTCTCAATTCATAAAATCAAAAGATTCAGTCACTGCTGATCGTTGAATTGAATGTGAGAGAACGAGCCACACACACTTGAGTAACCGTCACAATCTCTTCAGCTTTTACACGTGACTTAAAACACTCTCACTCAAAGAGCTGCCTGCGTTCATATTGTTGTTATTCATCGCTCGTCATTCGCATTCAAAGCCATATACATACAATGTGTTATTTAGAGATGTCACATGATCAGCAATCTCAAGAATTTCAATGCTTTGGAAGTATTCTCGCAGTTACCTAACACTGAAACTGACAAGATTTTCAAAAAACACAGAAAAGCAATTGGGAATTTTGATGGATTCCAATAAAAAATGCGAGCTTTATGATTTGAAAACCAAATTTTTCCATCATTTTTTGGAAAACAATTCAACAGGGAAATTCTCTGCTGACAAGGGGCTTTTCACTAATGTTGACAAGAAATCATGAATATCTGCCTGCCTAACAATAAGAAACTTTTCCATCCGTATGAAATTTTTTTCAACGTCTAAAGGAAAAAAGCCTAATCGCCTTGGATGTTCCGAATTTGGAATTCATAGTGGAATAAATTTTCGGATTGTGCTTTCCGAAATTTGTTGTCTTGTCGATTTGGTGAATAGCTGTTCTGCTGTCGAAAATCCACCGAAATGGACCATTTTATCCAAATATTGAAGCTTAAGTTACATATCCATTTATACATCCACCATAGCTCTGCCTTGCGGACTCAACAAATGTGAGGTCTTCATGCACATACATGGAGTTTATCTTACGAAAAATACGAATCTTTATTGCAGAACGACTCCAAAGTTTTGATGAAATATTCACATATACAAAGTATATCATTCATGACCATACACAGTGTCAAGAATCCTCAAAAATTCTTTAAAAATCATTGCAGAAATCATATTTTTCCGTACCACATTAATAATCTCTTTGAACAAACTCATCATAAAGCATTAATATAAATGAATTTTCGGGCTAAATTAAAAACAATAAAAGCATCAAGAACATTTCGCACCAGCATCGAGAATTATTATCAGAAACATTCGATTACATTTATGTGATTTAAGCAAAACATCATTAAACACTTCCGTCGATTGAATTATATCACATCAATTTTAATATAAAATCATATTTCACGTTCACTTCATCCTGAATTATCATCACAAAACCTTAAAACTGCTTTGATTAATTAAAAACGAACATCTTTCATTGAGAAGTTTGGTTTCTATGATGAAAAAACGAAATATTAGCATTTAAACGATTGTCTTTAGCAAATGATCTCAAACGAGTTTAGTTTGCGAGAAAAGGGAGAGAATTTCGAAGGTGTTTCTTCACTGAGATATTCAGGGGACTTGATTGAGATTGGTGCTTAATAATTGCTGAAGTGTTACCTCACCCGAGATCACTTCTTCAGCTGCCCTCAGATTTGTCCACAAACATTGCATATTCTCCAGGTTCTTTAGTTTCAGAAAAATATAAATGCTGTGGGATGATTTTGCTCGTTGTTCCGATATTGTCCATCATTTCGATATATGCATTCAGGGATACTTACGATTAATATTTTTCATTCGGCAGTTTTGTTAAAGTTGTTCTTAAGTATGTTGTTGCTAGAAAGTGATTTACTCATCAGAGCGATTCGAATACTTAGAAATTGAATATGCTAAATATCTCAGTTGTATCAATCCTCCTTTCACATGCGTTTCTTCTTGATTCAAGCTGATCATAATGCCAATTGAGAATATCTTACAAAACAATCAAATATCGTTACCTAGAATAGGTCATGTCCTCATGATATAGTCCCCAGCCAAAGCAAAAAATCGAAATCAAGGTTCCTTTTGATGATGCAGTTTCAAATTGTTGATCAAAGATCAAAACAGTTTACATCGATATGTTCTTCGTACAACGCTATTTCGCAATAGACCTCTGAATGCATGACGTCAAAAAGCGTCAAGCGATGTTCCATGCATACAATGCTTTAAACACGCACGTGTACACCTACGCACGCTCGCATCCGAGGCATGATACTCAAGATTCTCGGACCCTCTGCATCTCTACTCTCTCGTATATTCCCGTTCTATTTTCTTCCTTACTAGTCATCGCAATGTTCTTTCGACAATTTTCGGCTTCATGACGAAAACAAACACCCCACCTGTCCATTGATTTTTAGCCACCATGATGGCTTAAATCACTTCCAATTAAGTTAGAATGACTGTACGAATGTTCCATTTTTTTGATATTTTTTAGAGTCAGTGCATTCAATTTTTTTCAATTTCAATTTTTTCAATTCACTCGCTAGTAGTGTGGCACAATAATATGTATGTGCTTTTTTGATCATCGCATTCTGATCATAAATATGCACTCTATGATCAGTCAGTGGTCTGTCAATGGTACCATACCAATTGATCATTACAGATCATATCGAAGTGACTGCGTTACTCATTATATTGATATATTCATTTACTTCAATCATGCGTGATTTGTGCGGTTGAGCAGTGGTGCGTGATACGTATTTATAAATGTTATTCATGACTTCAGTCGGTTCGTGTGTTTTCTAGTATAATTCGACATTGCGCCTTAATGTTTCGAGTTCAAACAATCTTCCAATTTGTCGTGGCTATTATTATCATATTGTTTGATAGGTCGATGATTGTATAGATTAAGGAGAGATATAATAAAGGGATGTGTTCTTCTAAAAAGTGGAGGGTGGAAGGGTCATCTGGACCCAATCTTCGAATTTAGTTTAAATGCTGAAATATGCTAAGATTTGGTAGAATGTAAGTGATATCTTCATAAATCATCACCATCGCTATATTTGCGCAGAATGTTAATAATGTGTGCGAGTGTTTTATAAGTGATAAATGTGTCATCAATAAGAATCGTACTGAACTGCGTGTGATTAAAACTGCGAATTATTCATTAAAATTGTTTCAGACAAGCGTATGAAGATGAGCGAGCGAGCAGACTACGATAATCGTCATTGCTAGCGAGCTGCTCGATGATTGGTCGTAATCAGTGGCGACAAACTACGGTAACATCAACTAAGGTGGGGATTGGATCATTTCTATGGTGATTTAATTTTTTAGCTGCTGGTTTGAAATGACTTCATTGTTAATCAGTCTGTTACCTTCTCTTGATCTGATATGAATTTACCATATAGTCAGTGAGTGTGAATACTCTCTATTAGATGTGTTGACGTAGTCTATGAAACCATTTTATGATAACAGATGTAATATTACCAAAGATGTTGATAATTATGGTATTGTAACAATGCGATATATGCCTGAAATGATACATTTTGACAGTATTAAACCGTCATCCAATTCTAGCTGGACTTGCCAATGATTCCAACTCTACCCACCACCTTCGATGGACGACCAAGTACGATGGTGATGGCTCGATGATGTTCGCTGGACAGCAACAACAAGAAGAATCGTCAATCTCCAACAATTCTCATATCCAGAGCGATATCAAAATAACAACAATCATCAAACAGCAATCAACAACAAGATACGATAGTGACAAAATAGCAGTATGACAACAATACGATAAGACAATATACAGTATAACGACAATATGGTATGATAGCGCGAGGAAGCGCAGGGTTAGGATTTCCAACTTTATTTCCCCTTCCCTTTTCATGAGAACTCAGATGAATAAATAAATAGCCCTCCCTCCTTTTTTATTACTTATTTTCATTTATAGTTAAACTTAGGGACAAAAAATAAAATTGAGTTGTGGTCAGTGACCACTTTTGGCATGCTTAATTTATTATTGATTTGTTCAATTGTAAATTGTATGTTTATGAATTATATATTTGTTTATGTTATCAGTTAATTGTAAGTCGTATGTTGTTCGTATCCCACTTATTGAGAAAAGGAGACAATACAGTGACCTATAGTGCCGTGTATTGTATATTGATATAAAACATTATTTTTTGTCGAAATGTGTTAAGTGATACTGAAGATGCTTACGTTGCCTCGTAGCTTTTAACTGGGGGGTTTTTTAGTGACTTTCAATCAAGTTGTTAATATCATTACGTTGTATTGTCGTTATTATTGTTCATTGTGATATATTTGGGTCACTGTATTGTCACATAATGAGAAGTTTAAGGGGCATTAAGCTATCGATATGAATCATTTCTCGATGTCATCCACACATTTCTGATACCCTTTGGGATGGAATATGGAGGGACAGTGGTCTCCTCTAAATGTTTCATTGAATCCCCTCAGACTTGAGAAAACAATTGGATATCAAAAAAGAATTCAACAAATTCTGACTCAAATTAGGGCCTATTGAAATATATTTTCCATTTATTCTTTGATATTGTGAATTGATTGATTATTGTGCACATTATTATATTATGTTCATTGTTAACAATTGTCAAGAATGTTTTCGTTGTTTATTTATTTAATCATTCATTCATTTTGTGTATCAGTCAATGTTGTCAATGTTATAAATATTTTTGTAAGGGATGTGGTAGGGCAAAGGAGCGATGCGGCACGTAACGACCCGCTTAACTCCGGAGCCAGAGGTAGGGACTTGGACTGGCCTTGTGCATGGCCCATCCCACCTAATTGAAATTTTTTTTCAATTTATGCACCTAATCATTCCCCTCCCCTTCCCCTGCCACAATGTGGACTCTATTATTTGAACCCGTGTTGGACTCAAACCAGAGTAGCATATCTTCTGATATTTATTGAGTTAACTATCAAAGTTTTCACTTAGTTTGACTTAAATTAGTCCTCACTGGCACAAAATTGACTTGACTTAGTTTGACTATTAAAGCTCACCGATTGTGAGTCAAAAATTTGAAACTACATGAATGCAACTTTTCCATTAGTTGACTTACCGCTTAGTGGGTTGGCATGCGATTCACACAGGTATTTAGTCATCTACGCACAACCCAACGGTAGAAATCTAGTAAACTTATAGCTGAAGAACAAGCTCATGGATCTGATCGCTCGTTAGAGTTAGAGGTATCGCATATGAGAATAGTTTGTTGCGGCAGGGACTGCAGCAGATATTGACAACAGCTACACTGGCATAT